>JAIUND010001358.1:0-37039 GCA_034699125.1 Gisinianus flammeolus | reverse complement strand
AGCGACTGGACCACCAACCTCGAGACTTAAAAGACTTCAGAAATATTTGGAGGAGATTGTCAGTCAAAATTGCAAAAAGAGTGCACAAGCACTAATGACGGAAGCTCGTAGAAACCTTCGTCTCATCGGCTACGGAGTCCGAGCACCATATAAAAAATCATGCAAATAGAGAATAGAGTATACGTTAATAAAGTCTATTTACTCTTGTTCCTATACATGAACATTGAGCAGACAGCGACACAAAGCAAAGTGTGTGGGAATTTACGGACACACTCTATCGTATACGATAAACAATATACACATAGGGTAAATGTTGAATACATGGAGTATTGACAAGTTATGACTCTACCTCATATACAAATGCCGCATTCCATCACGTTCATAATTCACTCGAATCTTTATTATTATACATATACACACTCGAAAATTCACTGTCTATCTGTTTTTCACAGTCTCCGAGATAACTACCAAGAATAATATTATTAATACACACAGGTTGATTTGAAATCCAGTATATATATATTCGACACTTAAACATGTACGATTTGACTCTGTGTATATAAAATATTTCTACCTTTTTTGATGGCATAAACGCCATTACATGTCCATTCTGCTTTAATAAAGCAGAATATTTTCAATGCATTTTAATACACACACACACGCAAATACAATGTATAGCACTCAATCTCTTTGTTATTTGTCAAAATTGTGAATTCCAAGAGGGATGGAGAGAGAAAGATTTGCATAAACGAAAATGTAGGAAAAGTCACGGTGGAAAAGGCAAACTTTACCAATACAAATTCACATACCTATTCAAAATGGCAAATAGGCAAAATGCAATATACAAGTAAAAAGTAAATGCATGTTGTGTTATATATATTTGTATAATTTGTATACGGGGAAAAAAAAACCTTTCAGCTTCTCAGTCAAGTCTAACGGATAAGAAGACAGGGAAATAGGCTGACATGGAGAATTTTTGGAAGGCAGTTGTGTTTAGAGATTTTAATTGTGAATATACATATCTAGATATATTGTAAGAATTCTTGTATTATTGTAGCCAAATAATAAAAGGCCTTTGAAATCCCCACAAGACGACAACAACTGCAGAATAATAATTACAATTTAGTACATACCACTGCCTAATTATTCGTATATACTATACACGCTAGATACATGACGAATTAATTGCTCTTTGATCTTTTCCAAGAGTAAAAAGTAACACACAATGATATACTTTGAAACTTCACATTTGTATACATTTTTATACGCGAAATTTCATCAGGTTTTCTCCCTCACCTCAATGAGAAAATATTGCAGTTGGTATTCTAACCATATATCTTTTTGTTTTTAGGAATTAAATACTCACATGAAATACATAAATAAATGTGTACATGAATGAATGAATGCGAAAGAGAAATGATAAGTCAAAATATATGTGCATTACGTTTTTTTGAAGTTCATTTTCGGAACACCAATGATCACCAATGGCATGGAAAACTCCTGGTGTGTCACACTCATTAAAATCTAATAAATTCAAATGTCCATTTGAACCCCCCAGAACTTTGCCTGGCCCTAATCCTACCGAACTGAGTTCAAATTGACTAAATGATCTTCGTCTCATATGCCAAAGACGTGACAAGGGTCCTCTATTTTTAATATATGACTTTGTACTCCCCGTCCGTTCGAAGTGACCGACAAGTGGGGGCTCTCCACCCCCCACCACCCCGGCAGTGCTATTCCTTCGAAATGTCGAAATTGAAATTGAATCCGTAGCAGCACCAGGAGAATAGGAATGATTATTATTAGTATTATCGGTATTATTGGTGTTATTATTATAATTATTATTATTGTTGCTGCTACTGCTTCCATTGATTTGGTCATTTCCTTGCGAATTTATTGTAGCAGAATTGGAACGGAGACTGGAGTAATTTTGATTTTGTTGGTTTTTCTTTTGTTTGAATGGTCTGAGAGTTCCATATCGTGACTCAACAACTGGTGGTTGACCATTTGTTGTCTCCTCATAGATCGGCGTCATTCCACTCAGTGAATTCACGATGGGCTCGTTTTTGAATAAATTCTCAAATACCATACTCATATTTAAATTCATTTTGAATTTTGTGAACTACACCACTCTCAATTAAATTATGCACTGATGGATTTTTTTGATATAGCCTTTTGATTTCCCCCCATTCTCCTCTGTGGAATCTCTCTCTCCAATCTCTTAAATAAATCCTCAAACTTTTTCTTTCAGTTTCACTTCACGCAATCCATAACACACAAGGAAACTTTGATGGCGCAAGAGTCGTCGCAAAGGACTGAAAACAAATTATCCAAGTTTTTTCTTCAAAGTTTCCAAATTCCAAAGAATGTAAGGAAAATATTCAAGTCACCACTCAGCAAAAACTCTCAAGAAAAGTATATTGAGAAAAATGAAATGATTTATCACTGACAAAAAAGTCTCATCGTCTCGACACTTAATTTGAACACCTCATTACTACGGATTTTTCACTCACATTAAACTAATAAAATGCACAAGAATGAGATTTATCGTTTCACACTTGATCTCACACTTGACTATGAAAAATTTGAAGAATTCAAATTCAACAATAAGTATATAAAACAATTAAATCATTCTCACAAATTTTCTTGATTTTAATTCAATTTGCAAGAAACGTTTTGCCTTGTCGATTTAAATATTATACAAATATTTTGCACACTTTGAGGCTTCTATTTGTATACGGAACTGTCAATGTATTTATTTTCAATTACAAATTCCCCAAAATTCCCCTTGAATTTGGATCAATTTGAAAAGAAACGCACATTTGGAAAAATTTGTTGATTGGATTGGGAAAAAAACAACTAACAAAAGTTTTGGGAAGGATCACAATGGAAAAAACTGAAGTAGAACTAAAAGTCAAGTACGTTATCTGGCAACTGAAGGGAGACTTGAATTGATATTGTAAATTGCAGTTGCAGCAAAAAATTCACCACGGTTTTCCACTTGACGAACAAAGTATGAAGAGTGTAGTGATAATAATATTACAACTCTTAATGATGATAATAATAATAATGAGAGAATGTCTGTATATTGGACAACGACGATGACAATGACTTGATGAGACTTGCTAGCATTGGAAATGAAAAAATATATAATAATAATATATATATAATTCGACTGTTGCTCCTGACCATGAGTAGTCAACACACTAAACACTGCACACTACACACTCCACTCAACTCTCTCGATATGAGCTAACAATTATTATTATTACACATTGCAATAAGTTAATTTTTATTTTTTTAACGGTTCATAACACAACAACAGCCGTAGAACGTAGCAAGTGGTAAGTATTTAAGTATACAGGAGGAGAAAATGGAATAGATAGAAACAGCTCCAACTTGTACTCGTTTCGTTTGTACTATTGCAATTTGTAATTTTTGCTATTCACTATTCCTTTTTCCTCTGCCTTGTGTTTTATGGCTGCTTGTCGCTTGTCGCTTGTGGATTGTAATGTATATATATATTTATATTCTATATGCATCTGTATTGACTGCACTCTTTTCTCTTATTGTCTTCTCAACACTAAAATATATATATGAGACGTCCTCACTCTCATTCCATTCCCATTGTGTAGAGCATGAAGCCAGTTGACTTTGACGATGGAGCTGACACTTGACTTGCACTCTCCATATGATGCCACCAACCACCAACCACAGACACAGAAACAGAAACAACAACTGAATTCACGTGCATTTCCATTTTTTTCATTTAGCACCTCAACCTATGCACAACAACTGGCTACGGCACCCAACTAATTCTCCTCACATGTACGATATGAGATATATATATGACTCTCGTCCACGGATGATTGTACTTTTGTATTCTCGTATCCAGCACACACACAGCTTTGCTCAACATATGCACTATCTAACTGTTAATAGTTAATAGTTATTGTGATTCTAATTGCTCTCACATTGTTCCCCGATTTCATAATCACTCGGCACAACTCAATTAGTCTCTCTCTCATTAGGTCCAAACAAGAAGTATATGTACGTTCAATTCAATTCAATGGACTTGGGCAGTGATGGAAGAACATAGTCGAAATGACAAAACTCGTACAATCTTTTGAGTTTGACTCAGCACTACTATTTTTCAGGTTTGTGAACAATCACTAAACATTTCCTTCTCACTTTGTATGTACTACTTGCATTCAAAAATTCCCAGAAAATATTGTATTATTAAAATTGTATTATATATTCTGAATTCTGATAAGTTTCCAAATAGAATTCTCAATCTCTTTTGTGTTTCCGGTCACAGTCAAATTTTCCCAATTACAAGTCACACCAGAGATTTATTGTTATTATTATGAATATTAGAAGGATCAGCAGGTAAGTTATCAAAGACACACACAATTCAATCAATTATTTGTTAAAAAATCGCCCGTTGTTCTCGCACTGCTGATACACACACACACAACTGGAAAAATTATCATGAACAGCATGAATTTGACACAGTGATTTATTTTTTAACTCGTAAAATTCCTTTGTTGGAAAAAAAATTAACTCAACCATCACAAAGACACACAAACAAAGCCAGTAGTATCGTAATAATAATAATAATTATTATTATCCTGGGATAATTTATAAAAGTTTCGTTAGTGGTTCGTATTTGTTTCCTATGTTTGTTGGCAATGGAAATGTAGATGATGATGACGACGAGAGGATTCAAATGAAACGAGTGGAATTGATATGCAGATGAAAGATATTGCTCAGATTGTGGTGGGTAAAGGAGCTCGTTAAGGAATGAAATTGGTCTACATTCTGCCACCATCACCACACCGTACTATACTCTACCAGTGGCTACTCGTTACTCGGTACTCGTTACTCGTTACTCGAACACATATCACTCTCAACTATCCTCAGTCCATCAGTCTTGTTTGTTACATGGTCAACCAAGACGAGAGAACAACAATAACAATACACAAACACAAACCAACCAACAAATGGCTGTATATACTTGTTGGGGGGAATCGAGAGAGAGAAATAGCCGACAGCACTGCACACAGACAACACAACATATACCTACAAAACCAAAGGGAACACTGCTTGTGTGTGTGTGTGTGTTTGTTAACTGAAAAATAACTTGAGTGAAGAAGAACCAAATCGTCTATTAGTTGCAAACAAGAAGTGAGAAGTGCATGATATGACGGACTATCTATATATTCTATATTCTGTATACTCGTATGTGAGTTGAGAGTTACAAATTCTGTTACTGTTACCTATACAAAATGTAAAAGTTTTTCTTGGGCTCTCTCAGCTTTTGACTTGACGTTCCTTGTGAGTGTGAGAGAATAAGAATAAAAATTCCTACATATATATTTTTCTGTACACCTCACACACACACATACACAACTTCATTCAGATGTAATATCATGCGAACCAAAACGCATACATACGAGACGACGACGACGAATACGAGTATGAACATGAACGTACGAAATAGAAGAAATATACTGAATAACGAATGGACTTGTAAAGACAAGACAGTCACTTCCACTTTACTTTATTACTACTCAACCACGACTACATGTAGATTGTAGGTAGAATGTAGAATTGTAGACTATACATACAGGACTCGAGCAAAAATGATTTTTTTTCCTTCTCGTTCTCGTCTCCACTCCAACAATGAAATAACGAGCAACTAGAGATGAATAAAAAGACCCAGAGACCAGAGAAGCCACAAAGTCAAGTGGATGTGGATATATATATATACAGATATATATATATAAAGCAAAAAAGAGAATAGAATGGACGACAAGGCAATTTAATATGCTTGTAGAGTAATCCATCTCACTATTTTACAGTAGACGCCAATGTATGTGTATATCATACATAACGATATCATATCCTTCTTTTTGTAAACTGTCTTTTTTGGATGGACTCTGAATACTGAGCAATATATATTTATAAACAAGTGTGGTACTTACGAAAAGTTTGTTTCAACTTTAAGGGGACGATGAAACGAGAACGAGAACGGAATAAAGAAAAAAACAAACTCTCGTGATGATATTCCATGTATCTTTATTTGCATTCGCATTTGTGAATTATAAATACTAAATACCGTGTGTGGATGTGGATGGAGAGACAGTTGACTCTCTCAGTCTCAATTGTAAAAAAGGTAACTCTTGAAGTTGTGTACCTGTTGGTAATGGTAAATGGTAGGTACATCCACATCCACTTCCACAACCACATGTGCATTTATTTGATATCTATCATCTATGGACTTGAAGGACCTGAAGGGAACGTAGCGAAAAACATTTGGTACCTATACTAACTATGTATGTATCACATTGTATATTAGGTTTTGTCTTCTTTATACTGTATATGATTCCTCTTCTGTAACTACTCGTATATGCAATCTTTCTTTGTGACTGGATCTCTTTCATTTTGTTATCAGTAATCAAATCTAGAATATCCACAAGAAATAAGGATAACGACGGACGGACGACGGAAATCTTATACACACACTAGGTTGGTTTACTACCGGCAGTCTTCATAAAAATCTCATTTGATCATTTCCTTCTTTTCCCAATTAACTCGACTGGACTGTGTGTTTTATGATGGAAACATCTGAAAACATTGTTGGCTCCTCGAATATATCAGTACTCCAAGACGAAATCAAATCTTGAATCGTCTCTCGAATTCTTTACTCTTACTCTCTGATTCTCTTATCTGACGAGTACAAATGTGTATAGTATATATGTATACATGTTGATTGTTGGTTTTCAGTTTCCATTTCATAATTTGTTATTCCTAATCTTCAGACTGTACGTTGGATTTGGATGATACATATCGAGAGATAGAGAGAGAGAGAGAATGTGTTTGTGTGCAATTGCGATTAGGATAAAATTCATTTTTTTTGTTTATTTCCCGTGTAAATACACAGTCAAGCAGGAGGAGCATTCAAAGGAAAGGAATGTGAAAAGAGTCATAAAGCAATATAAGATATAGTCAAGCAAGACTCAAAGAAAGACAAAGAGAAAAAAAAACGCTGGACGTTTTAATCTCAATCTGAATACACGATGTGTTTGATTATCATTATCACCATACGGATATGTATACGGATGGATGTAATAAATGCAGATATAATATTATGAGAAATATCTGTATAATCCATTATTCGCCATTTGTCTGTGTGTGTGTAAGTCTGACTTTTGTGAGGATGGAACGGAATGTTTTGCTTTGCTTTGCTTTGTTTAGTTTTTGTATGCGTGAATGAATACCAACGTCATGGTTAGACAATGCTCATACACAGGGTAATTAATATTCATTTTTCTATTCACTCAAACAGAGTCTCAGACTCAGACGACGGAGGGTTTTGATTGTATTTAGTTATAAGTATCTTTACACATATCGTATTTATATAGTACACGTTACAGTTTACAGTATACAATTAAGAAGCAGTGTGCATTTATTATTTATTATATACAACCTTGCCGATGCGGACTTCTGTCTCATGTGTAATAAGTAATCAGAAGGCGCGTATTATCAGAACTAGAACTAGTTACACACACACACATCTGTATAAAAAAAGCCGGACAGTCGAGTATGAGAGAGAGAGAGAACCCGGCCACACTCTCATCATCGTCAGTCATACTCACATTTGAAATAAAACAATAACAATGAAACTTGTATTACCTATATATTATATGCTCCTCATTAAAAGAAATGACGTTAGGCATGGCCACTTGCCAGTCCAATGCATTACCCTCATTTATTACCAATTTTTTTTATTTCGTCGTATAACATGTACAAAGTAAGTAGAATATGAAACTGATTAGTCCATTTATTATTATTATTATATATTTCCCTTCTTCGCCTCACCTAAGCCCATCAAAAAAGTCAAAACTATGAAATTATTTACTGTCCAAAACAGAGTTAGTCACTCAATTATTTCAAGTTTTTTCTCATTGCTTGATAGATTTTTTTTTATCGTATCATATATACCTATATATAATGGTTAAATAAATACATGAAATACATAAACATAAAATACATAAATCTTCTAATAATAAAGTTGAAAAGTTTCTTTTTTTTCTCTCGCTCTCTCTCTCTCTTGGCTTGCTCAAAGAGCCTAATAATAAATAAAAAATATTGCAGAATTACACGAATAAGGTGAATGTGTGTGTGGATATTATGTAAATTACGGCTTTCACTGCCAACCATTTATCATGGAATATTGATGATTGCTGATTGTATAATAATACAAATACAAAAAAACAAATAATATTGTTCAGGACCCTCAATAAAAGAAATCTTTGTTTATATATACTGTTTGATACATGACCATTTAGGAGGTTGATTCCCCATTCCCCATCTTCTATAATATTGGTATAAAGTATGGGTGTATAGAGAACTCAAAGTATCTGTGTATGCATATGCTCGATAAGATGTGAGGAAGTAAAGAAAAACAAGTAGGGATGATGTGAGGAAATAAAAATTGATGAGGAGCCCAGTGAAATTATGATGATCCAAAATGACAAATAAATATCCTCCCAAAAAATTCACAAAATACACTTTGAACACCCATAATATATACCAAGTGTAACTACGGAACAAGTTGTATCAGTAATTGAACGCGTGTGTGGGCTGTTTATATACTTACTTTATATACGGTTTTCTGTGGTGTATGTATATATATATATAGGTACAGAATTTCCCTTTTTTTCACTCTTTTTCCCTCTCTTACTTATACTCAAAATATACAAATCCATAAAGCAGATTCTACTAACTACTGTAGACATATTTTTAAATCTATGAATATTTTACTATGCATATGTGACCAATAAAGGTAGGTCAGAAGTAAACATATCAGAAATTTCCAAAGTACCATCAAACAATGTGTAACTTTCCTTCCTCTTGTTAACTGTGTGTGTGGGGGTGGAGTTGTTAGGATTTATTAGAAAGGAAATCCCTTATAAAAAAAAAGTTTCACATTACCTATTTATTATTATTATTTACTGTATATTTACTCTGTTAACTCAAATCCAAATACCAAACATACCTACACATATTTCACAAGTTCATTTCCACGAATATATCGCCATTACTGTGTATTTGCATGTGTATGTGTATCAGTATATGAGCAGTAGCTTCTGAAGGTAATTTGTTGTTTGTGACGAATGGAAATATCTGTATATACTAAAAGTCCGTGTTCAGTTTGAAATGGTCGGTAGTTAAAGTCATTAATACGTTTTTAATTAGAAATTATCTCAAGGTAAATCATATTATATACAACACGACTTCCGTTTCACCTAAAAATACGATATATAGGCAGCATATGTGTGTATAGACCGAGTTATGATCATAATTTAAATATTCAAGTTTAATTATAAGGTACAATAAAGCCGGGCTGGTTGTTGGGGAATGACGAAATGTCTAATTCTAAGAGTCTTTTGTCTCAATATGAATATGAATACTCTGTCGTCAGTGAAATGTCCCTATTACTATTATGCTACATTTTGCAAAAACAAAACGATATTATTCCAATGACTGATGACTGCATAGTATTCAACCTTAATTCAGTTAATAAATATTATGTACAATTACACATCTATATAATTTCTGTATACGTTGTACGGATTCCATATTGCAGACTTTCCTCACATGTCTGTGTATTATTTTGAAAATCCGCATCAAAAAAAAAAAAAAAAAACCATAATGAGAGAACATAAATTATGAGGGATACAAAATGTAACATGTATACACTTTTCTAATGGTCAGTGGCCACTGTGGTCAGCAGACAAGGTGCTCGTAGCTTGTAAAATATATATCAATATCAGTTATTCAACTAATTTGTGACATACGAAATCTCACACACCCAACCAAAAAATCATAATTCACATGTTTTTTTCCTATATGTATAAAAAAAATCCACCACTGAGTCTAGCACCTGTGGACATTCACATCAGTCCCAATTCCCCTCGAATGAAAAAAAAATACACAATACATACAAAAACTATTACAAGATTACAGATTACAGATTGCACAGTCGAAGGTAAGGAGGGAAAAGTGTGTATAGGAAAACCAAAAAGACATGGAATATCTGCATGCAATATGCTCAAACTCAATGTATACGAGTATACGAAAAAATTGATGAGAGAGAGAGGGAGAAAAATAATGACTTGACTGAAATTTGACGGTAACCTTGCAAATAATTAACATGTTTTACGGAAACTGTACAAGTACGGCATCAGTTCGTATTTAGCTTGGAGTAATTGTAAGTCCGAAGCAATGTCTTCTTGTTTTCATATATGACACATTACCTTTACATAGCCCACACTATAGCAAAGTATCACGTTAAATTTGCAGACGGAATTAAATGCCAAGGTAATAGTTTTAACGAAGTTCATTCCTGTAAATTAGGTGTTGTGTGTATTTACATATATATCATGGTGACAATTATGAGTCATAATTTATGACAATTATATTTAAAAAATAAGGCTTCCAATGTTGATTTTAATTTCAATTTAAAATCCATCGAATAGTTGCCAGTCATCACTACATGTAATTCCGTATTTAGTATTAAAATAAATAGTAATAAGATATTTACATGGGAGAGGGTAAGCCCAAATGATACGATACATATAAGTAGTTGAGAGGTTTCTTCTTTCTTGGGCGGGTTTGACATGTGTCGCATTTAGTCAAGAAAAAAAAGACAATGGATGTCTCAAAAGTTAAAGCATCCATAGAGACGGAAATAAAAAAAAAACAAAACCATAACTAGAGTCCTCACGTAATTCACATTGTCAACTTCCTTTTGGTTTCCCTTGAAATGAATTTACAATTTACATATTATAATGAAACGTTGGACTAATTGAATAATTTCATATTCAACAATAAACTACCCCCAAATGGTAAATAGTAAATGTGGCCAACATGCAAGATAAAATTGGGACAGAAAAAACGTAATGTTGTGTAGGAAAAAACTCTGTCATGTTTTCCATTATGCACAATTTACTAACATATGATAACTTTTCACTTTTTCCTCCCATTTGAAGATATCTATACATGATGACAAAGAAAAGCAAATGCAAGACTCTCAAACTCAAAATACCGTGAGTTATATACCGAGTATTTTAATTAAAATGAAATCAGACTCGCATCTTTCCATTCTCCTTCATAAAAAGTGTTAAGAGCTAAAAAGGAATTCATCATGAACTGTGAATTAATTACATTTTTTCCGTATCAACGATATAAGAATTAAGAATGATTGAGAAAACCCAAATATCCAAAATATCCTACTCTTCGTGTTTTGCCCTCTTTTACTCTAAATCCACAAACATCATGTTCACAATTTGAGGATGCTTTTCCTACATGTATCGTACACATTTTATTACAAATTTATACCATGTTCCTTCACTCCATATACCAGTACGAATAAGTAATCTGTATAGAATCTGCGTATATTTTTATATGAGATTACGTAAAGTGGGAATTGCGTACGGATATGTATTGTAAATGTGAAAGGAAAGTATCCCATGTCAAATAAAAACACCAAAAAATCCCAGCATGCACCATTCTATAGATTAGAGTGCAAAGAAGTTGGAACATTGCACGCGCAAAGATTTTTTAATTGCATGAAAAATCCAATGGAGCTTTTAAAATACAATAAGACTAAAAGTAAATTAAGTAAAAAAAAACAGGCAACGTCGTGATTTTAATCGTTATCTTCACGTGAACATGACTCTAATTCCAATTCTACTGGTATAATCTCATGCTTTTTCCTTTTGTTTCTTTTAATTCTTGTACAGATCTCGTTCTGTATAGTCTATTCTACAAAATATCAAATATCCTAAATACTCTAAAGTGCAATAATAATATTGTTGACTATTAATTGAACCTTTTACAATGTTACAAGTTAAAAGTTCAACAGTATCAGCATTCAGAATGTTCACACATAGACAACGAACAAAGGCAATCTAAAATCTAATCTACCTGCACAACAGTAATTAAATGTAAAACAATAATCGAAAATTGAGTCCATATATACTTATAATATTTATTATCTGTCTGTCTCTGTACAGTACAAGAATACACAAAATTGGATGAACATGAACATATGCTCATTGGTCAAAGGGTAAGAGTGTGAACATTTCACACTCTCGTGTAAAATGTATATCGTATATCGTATGCATATGAAAAAATAAGTCAAGAAATAATGAGCCACACGACCATCGACAGTACAGAGAGATTCTCAATGATAACAATAATAAGTGAGGCAATCATATGTTATGTATAACAGCCACCACGCACTTGAAAAAATCTAAAGCTCATATGTAAATCATACACACTTACATAGTACATACATGTGCATGTGATAGGGTATGTATAGAGGGTGTAGATTCACTTTCACTTTCATATATACCTACACACACCGTTCCATTTTCCATGTTAAATACAATACACGTCGTAAGAAAAGAACATGCTCCGTTGGCACATCCCAGTCATTGTTCACATTTCAAATAGTCTTATTCTTGGAGTAATATCATTAAAATTACATTTTAATGCATTTTATTTCAAACTTAACACAATTTACATAGACAAGGGAGGTATTCCCTGCTCTCTCTCTCTCTCTCTCTCTCTCTCTTATTCTCTCTCCACATTTCATGTGGGCTTTCAACATTTTATGGACTCAACTTTTGCTGTCTTTATGCTAATATGTTTTTTCTCCATTCTTTCTCTTCATTTGATCGCAATTCGTGACAAATGGCAAACGACAAAGAAGACTATTGCATTTGTAGATTTTGATTTTGTACATTTATGTATAGATATTTGATTGTGGAGTTGGATTGCAGATGAGAAAACCAAAGCCAAAAAGCTTTTTTCATTTTCACGCAGTTTACTGTACTGTTTAATTTTTATGTACATAATTGAATATTGTCAAACGTTATCCTTTTGTTCCCTTTACTATTTTAAAAAACTTCGCCATTTCCAGTCAATATAAAATTCCGATGCCAAAAAAAACCGAGCTGATGACGAAGGGCACGAATATGGTTATTGGGTGAAAAAAAAACTGGACATAGAAAAGGTGCTGATTTGGTGAGTCTACAGATAATTACTCGCTACAGTCATGTGTACTTATGTAATTTAATTCAGTTGACCATGTTTATATATTTACTATTTACGGGGATGGGCTCAAATTGTGTCTGAGCAGCAAGTGAGCACGAGGCAAAAGAGAGTATGAGAGAGAGAGAGAGAGCAGCGCGCATTAGGAAAAATTGTAATAGGGTTGTGCAAGTGTGTGTGTGTGTTGGTAATTTGGTGAAAAAAGGGTAGGATGTAGGTTAATTCTTCACCACGAGATATTCCTCGTTGCCAGCCTAATTATATTAATTTTGCTGAGTGGCTGTGGCTTTAAGCTCTCTTATAGTATTCTTACAGGGGGTTCCTAGCGTTCGCGCCCCATACACATACAAACACACACACACACACACACACAGTGAAATTAGAATTAGAATTCAAATTCAAGGTAAGTATATAATAATAGCTAATAGTTAATAACTATCGCCATGCTATTTAATCATATAGTCACTATCATATCGTCACAATCATAATCGTAACTAATAACTAATAACTATTGCATTATATTCATTAAACCAACCACATGTACGCACAGACGGTGGTATACTCTACACACGAAACAAAAACATGAGTCTAATTCACTGCTATATAATTTCCATACACAAATTCACATTACACTCTCGTTACTTCATGAGTTATGAGTTATGAACGACTCGCCAACGACATCCCAATAGTTTTTTTCGTTGTGTTGTCCACAGGAATGATCTCACTCAATTACTCAATTGAAATTGAAATTAAAACTCTAATCGCAAATCCTTTCAGCCATTCATTATTGACACTTTTCTCTCCCTTGTTCTCCCAATTATGTAGAATAAGATTGATTTAAAATTGGGGATTTTTAAACAGAACTGAACAACATCCAATGTCGTCTGTGATATCTTCATTGCACTTGACATCTGTACAAATTTTCAATTTACGGATGCTTACAATACCTACATACAGCAGTGAATGAAGAGACGAGCGGAGAGTCACAGTGAATGAGCATATTGGACTATGAAATTGAGAAATGTTCATTTGTAACAGAACAGTGGGGAATTTAGTGGTGAAGTTGCCACCCAAGTGTGTAGGTACTAGGTATTAGGTATGTATAGAATCCAGGCGGAGATGGCAATGAAACTTCCATTTTATAGGTAATGGCACACACATTACTGATGTGTATTGTATTGTGAATCTCATTTTATCATTTGATTCGTCTCTGTCTCTGTCTATTCATCACACACGATACATCTACTCTCTATAGGAAAACGAATTGAAATTCGAATTTCCAAAGGGGTTTTTTTTCTCCGTTTTTCAAGTCAGTGAGTTGATTTTTTTTTACAGGATGAGGATATATTATATTATGACGGACCATCTATTAAATAAACCCTAGATCCTAGTTTCTATACACTGTACATTAAAATCACCATGATACGCTGATACGCATTGACTATTGAATTGAGCATATTGAGGGGAAACTCCCTTTACCTTCACCTTATCCTTTTACCGTCCTGGTTATGTGTTCTGAGTTCTGTGCATTTATAATTCCATTTCAAAAAATTTCTTCCTTTACCACCTTTACATTTCCATCCATCTCTATGTATATATGATATTATTATTTTGTCACATGTATTTTCTGTACACACACACACACACACATATATATATATATATATATTCAACTTTCCGAACAGTCTCTTAGTCGTGGTTCCTTTTCATGAATATTTTATGGAGGACGTGGAGAGTGTCTCATCGTAAACGTACGTTTCGCTTTACGATCCATACCAGTGCATTATAAAATTTAGAACAAGAACAAGAAACGACGACATGGCTTCACATTCTATAGCGTTTAAAAAACCTGGAAGTGAAATCTCATGGAAGATGATGAAAACTATTTACATACATCATGAAGAAGAAGAAGACAAAAAATTACTTTTCCCTGTACAGTTTATGTAAGTAACTGAAGGATTTGCTCATGCTATTGCTATTGCTATTGCCATTTCCATGTCCATGAACTTGATATCGTCTGTATGTGTTTACTCATCAATAACACTCAACCAAGTTTCAAAGTCAAAGTCACAAGGAAAATGAAATATTCATATGTAATATATAATAATTTCATGTGCTATAAAAAGAAATGCTGGTGGATAGAACTAATCCTTTTTTGAGAGATATAAAAGATTACAACTGCTGTTCAACATTCAAGTCATCTCCCTTTAAATAACACAATAAAATGTGTATATATACTTATTATTTTTTGGGATTACCAATTTAATTTCTAATACAAAGTCAACAGCTGCCTCTGTTCTGTCTCTGTATTGAACATATCGAGGGAAAAGCGATAAATTAT
The DNA here is from genome assembly GCA_034699125.1 of Gisinianus flammeolus. Lineage (NCBI taxonomy): Eukaryota > Metazoa > Arthropoda > Collembola > Symphypleona > Katiannidae > Gisinianus > Gisinianus flammeolus. Next base: position 21,570 of record JAIUND010001358.1, on the reverse strand, counting down.
CTGTACTATTTGTTATTTTAAAGGACTTTGTACTTTGTGGATTGTGAGTTGACATTGACGAGCAGACTGCAACTGCAAATCTTGCCAGTTGCCAACATTGCAAGTTGTTGCACTTTTGAAGGGTGCAGAGAGAATGCGAAAAATTTAAATAAAAAAAAAAGTCTGAGAGTATACATTGCATAAGTAAATATACCGTGATATATTAGCTCAATCCACACAATACAATTTAGTACGAATCTTTTGAGAGTTTACAAAATGTAAACAGACAATAGAAAACGTTTTGTGGATTTATTGATTTTTTCACCGTCTCTCTCTCTCTCTCTCCTTCTTTCTCTTGCTCACTTTGGTGATTCATACTGGATTAAAATTTGAATTTGTATTCCAAGTTGGTACGAGAACAGAGTGGAAATTAAAGTCTTGATTACTTTTTAAGATTTTAACGATCGTACAAAAATTTGACGGTAGATAAAAAAAAATAGTCAGCAGACGTGTGTTCTTCGTTCGCTCCGCAGGAAATGTGAGAGAGACAGAAATGAGCAAAGTTACATGCATGGAAAAACGTTGTACGTTGAAAAAAGTTGGATTTCACATCTCTGCGGTTTACTTTTTTTAGTATCACCTCCACATTTTTTTTTGCAGGAACATGAAAACGAGATGAATGAACGAAGGGCTAGCCGTAAAAAAAAGCGTATCCACGCTCATATTTACATTACATTTCTCCCGTTTTGAGTAATCTAGTTAAAAGAGAGAGAGAGAGAGAGCTCTTGAAAAAAATATATCATTTTTGTATATGGGGGAATGGGAAGTCCAATATTTAGGATTATTTATAATAAAATTAGCAAACGCAGAGTATTTGGATACAGAGTAGACATCAAAAATTGAATTTTAATTTGATTAAAATTTCATTCATAAACTTTATAAATTAAGAAACGAAATGAGAATTGGAGGGATGTTGTTCTTTTATTATATAGAATTCTGACGAATTTCGAAAAAGAGTCGTCACTTTATGTCTCCATGTGCTCTCGCATTTGAGATTTACATCTTTGTTACACTGAATTGACTAAAATTACTCCTTCTAGTTCTTAATAAAGAAAGTTTGTAAGTCTATTTTGCTCACATTTGTGGCTCTGGATCGCTCACTCAAAAAACAAAAATATGAGGCTAGGCAAAGCAAGTTGGTATTGGTACGTATTATTTATTTTAGCAAGATAAATATAGAGATAAAGTGTGAGTAATAAATGTAGGTTTTGGGTTTGTCAAATATTTGTTGGGAACTTGAGAGTACTACAAATATATGTATCGTATATAATACTGTAGTATATATGGATGGGAAATTAGAATAATTCTCCATAAAATCAGAACCGCGAACCGAGAACGAATTTCGCCGTCTCTCTCTGTCTCTCTCTCTCGACATATCGTACATATAGAATAGCTCATGTACGAATAATAAAGGATGAATCGGAAGTCTAATTTAATTTATTCATGAGTTCATTTTCATTTAGAGTGTATGTAGATGCGCTGTGTACATATGCGATATATATATGTCATACATTATGCATTCAAAACTAAATAGAACTGAACTGGTAAATTGAGCCTAGACAAATGAAAATGAACAAATTTACAAAATTTACACAAATACAGTCGACTATAGCAAAGACAGACTCCACACTTTCACACCACAGCAGAACAGACAGAGAGAGAGAGAGAGAGAGAGAGAGAGAGAGAGAGAGAGAGAGAGAGAGAGAGAATGAAGCGCTAGACAAATATTAAGCTTATTCAACAAGGGAATTTGTCAGTTTCTACACTCAAGCTCCAAGTCTGTGTGTCATTTCTCTCTCCGTTAGTTACCCTCTTTCATTTAAATCTAAACCTGAACAGAATGTACAGAAACAGAATGTACAGAAAAGGAAAAGAAATTCTTTTGCTATGTATGTGGTTCAAAGAAAAAAATTCTCATAAAGGTGGTTTATGCTAGAAAAACTAACCGTAACTTTTTGCCATGTGCATGTGTGTGTGTGTAATGTGTAATGTGTCACATGTGTGATTAAATGTGTGCGAGTTTTCTGCAGTCTGTCTTCCAAAAGCTCAACTGTCTTTTTATCATTTCAATTTAAATTTCACGCACACTCAAACATCACACATTCGAAGCAATTAGTACAAAACATTCAACTTTTAGAATTCAAGTCCAAATTCAAGTGTGTGTCAAAATTAGAATTGGAATTTCACACACTTTAACTTCAAATTTTGTCACAAAATCTACCTTTTCATTGTATATAGGTTTCAATCCAATCAGAATCAAATTACTCGTATGAATTCCCATAAATGAAAGCCCGTATGTATATCATAGAATATGTAGATATAAATTCTGTATACGATAAACTTTTGCATTTAAATCCAAAATCCTAATTGAATTTTTTTTTGAGGGGGAGATGGAATCTGAGAGATGGAATTTCTTGTATTGTACAACTGTTTGAGCCTTTCAGAGTCACATAGAAATTGAATAAAAAATTGTTTTAAATGGCCCGTCATAAAAAGCTACTAATACACGTGGAAAATAATCCTTTTGTATGTAGGCACAATTGCCATTGCCCAAAAATTTTTGCGCCATGTCTTGGTTATGAGCTGTAAGGATATGTTTGTGTGTGTGTGATTTACTACAGCTTAATTGTACTTAATGCATACAATAATTTGAAGCATTATAAAATGATGTATACATTTACACATGTATGTTTTCAGTTATTTCTTTTGTTTGCCCATCTGAGTATTTGATGAGAGTGTATGTCATTCAGTGGAGTCGTCATTTATATATTCACACACACACACACACACACTCACACAAACAGAAGATGTTGAGTATTTCCTATATGTAGAATATGCAGTTGAAAGAGAGTGATGAGAGTATAGTATTGGACTGCATTTGATATGATATGATGTGTGAGGCATTATATCGTAGAAGGAAAGCCATCGCCATGTTCATGTCACCTGTCATAAAATCTAATCACAAGCTAAAACGTGGGACTCTTTTCTACCGCCTTTCAAACTCAAATCGTCAGAACTCAGAATCATCATCATCGTCGTCGTCGTCGTCGTCGTCGTCGTTGTCGACGAGCCATTGACCTGAATATTTCCCTCTCTCTCTCTCTCTCTGTGTTGTTGTGAGTGTTTGTGTGAATGTGGATGCGAATTACGAATTACGATAATACACGCACTTGAAGGGTTTCTCATAGCACATGTATACAGGTATTTATACAGATACATCTGGAATTGGAATTCACACAAATGTCAAGTCCGGGATCAAGTCGAGAATTCTTATTTTATGGTAAGTTGTCATGTGTGTGTAGTAACAGAGAAACTTCCTCTCTCTTTCTCTCTCTCTCTCTCCATTCACTTATAAAAATCCTTTGAAACACCACTCCAACTCAAACACATTCAAACCCACAATAAGTTTGTATATATATATAAATATGTATGTTTGGAGGAAATTTTATTTTATTTTCCTATATACTTGGATTTCTTCTCACAACTCACAACTCAACTCAACTCCGCACATACCAAAAAACCTACACGATAACAGTTTGACTTATATTACTCTACTTTCATTTCCGTTACAAAACCTACGGATGATCCTTCATTAGTTCAATAAACGACATGTTAAATGCATCTAATTATCTGTGTGCTACTGATGAAGATAAAATTATAATTTGATTTAGGAATGAGGAAAATCAGGAGCTTCAAACATTCACACTTTCAAACTTTACATTAATTGTAAGTACTTTGAATCCGAATAAAAGTAATCATCTTTTGAATCTAAAACAACTTAAATTCCAAAAAAATCATATACCCATCAATTTACAATTTACAATTCACAGTGCGTTGAAGGGTTGTGAGAGATTTGAGATTCCACACGGACATTTGCTCATGACTTTTCTCCCACTAATTAAATATTAATAACTTGTCTAGACATACAATTCTCCACGGCTCACCATGATGTTTTTTTCGGAGCATACTTACATTGATGAAAGAAGGAAAAAGAAATAACTCAAATGATATATATTTTAAACACACATTTCCACACACATATTTATGTACTACGGATATTTAATATTTACACGCGTGTGTAAAATGAATTGAGCTTCGTCTAGTAAATGAGTTTGCCGTAAAAACTGTGTATTTGTCAAGAGTAAAAAAAAAAATTGCGAGGAGCGATTTTATTACGGAAAAAAAAGCATCTATAGAGGCGATGAGGTGAGAGAGTCGGAAGATTTAATTGTACACCGTGTACAGAACTTACCGAGTAAGACGTTAGAGAAGTCTAATTCCAAAGAAAGTCATAATATGATAATACACATGGAAATAGAGGTAGGTATTTAGTATTTAGTATTTGCTCTCCTCGTATCTATACTTCTCCACACGTTTTCATAGCACATGTACAGAAACAGATATGTACGGACATTGCATATATGACTTGACGATTAGCTTCGCACAAACTCACAGTTTATAGTTCAAGTATAAAAAAAAACAACAACAGCTGAATAGAAATGGAAAACAAAAGAGTTTTTTCCCCCTGTAATATATGTTATTGTTTTGTTGGTTCTGTGAACTTGCTTTGACTATAGGACACGACCATCAACTCAACCAACGACCAACGACATAAAGTAACCGGAAACTTTCTTTTTGACAATAGTAAAATCCCCAATCCTCACATACATACACTTGTACACACTGCACACACACACACACACACACACACACACACACACACATGCCCAACACTAATTCTCCAATTCAAATTCTCTCAAGTCAACCATATTAACGTGAGCGCGTAAAAAAAGTAAAAAAGACACGGCAGAAAGGAGCAAATGACAAAGTAAATCATCTTAGCAAACAACAAGACGAAAACAGCAGTTTTCATTAAAAACAACCTGGTTTTATGCATAAATTACAGTGTGTATCTGTGTTCGTGTTCGTGTGCATCTAAGGAAAGTATACACACTCTCATATATTAATTATATTCTTTTGTTTTCTCTATAGCTCAAGACCCATTACCAGCGGTGTCATTTACTGTTTCTCTCTCTTTCTCTCTCTCACTCTGCTAAAATTCAACAACACTGAGGAGCTCCCTGAATTCTCATTCTTGTGAGTCGCAGTCTGTATATATATATCGTATCTTATCGTTAGTTGGGCATCTATAAAAATGCAAGTCAAAGGTCGCCAGTTTGTATTCACTTTAATATGTCAACTGTATGATAATTGAACGAGTTTTTTTTGTTCGTTTTCCTCGCTCCCTATCTCTCTCACCATCATCAGTTGGATGGATCAGAAGAAATCAACAAAGGTTCTTGTCTTGTCTTGAGCATCGAAAATCTTCACAGTTTTCCCAATGTATACTTTAATTTTAATACTCCTCCCGGTCTATTTCAGATTCCAGTGTTTTTCCTCCTCATTTCCTTACACATTAGTTTTTGTTTGTAGTTTTTTTTTTTTTTTTTGCGTTAACTAAGCCGTTTTCCTAGAATCCAAATGATAACGGAGAACTAACGTGCGTAAATACGAGCTGTATGGAAAAAAATAAGATGAGGATGATGATGGTAAACAAGAGTAACGAGGCTCTGTAAAATTGTACATGCGATGCCACGCGAGATTCTCTTCTACATGTGTGTGTGTGTGAGTGTGTGTTTGTTTGTGTGACTGTAATGTGAATGTGGGATAGGAGTCTCAAATATAAAACTTGAAAGAGAAGTGTGAAAACTCTATCTGCTGTTTCTTTTGTGATAATTTCTTGTGGGAGACTAACAGGACGGAGCTTTTTCAAATATGTATAGGAATTTCAAGAATTTTCCTTGTGTTTTTCTTTGATACAGATATAGACGCGGAGCGGACTGTATCCACATTAGAGAAGATTGGTAAAAGATTGAACAAGGGAAGGAAAGGCAGAGAGAGAGAGCGAAACAAAATCCTTTTTGTTGTTATAATTTTCAAATCTTTGTTTTAACTTTCACACTTCCTTATCTTTTTGTTTTCACACCGAAGCCGGAACGGAAGTTTCTTCCCATTTCATGTTTCAAATCTAAAAGCTTACAGACTTTCTCTCTTCACCCTACATTTTGTTCGTAGTCCAGAATCCTCCGATATACATATTACTTTATGTACATTTATGTATGTATACAGTATGTACAGAAATTTATGCCTAAGGAATTTATGTACATTTGAAATCCCTAGTTTCACTTTGTAATTACTCTGGTGCCCTTCAAATACGATACAAAATATAAGAATACGAGTAAAACCACAAATAACAACTTTACTGTTAAAGCTCACACACAGTGCCATATTTTGCAGGCAGACTTTTTCATAATACATATATATAATTTCGCAGTGATAAATTGTGTATGTACTTTACTTGGGAATTCATAGAAAGTCCTTACAATTTACCAATGGGAAAAATGTATACAAATTGCAAGAATTATATTTGGCAACCCAAACATAAATACAAATACTGTCATCCGTTTGTCTAGTGTTTACGATAATACAATAAATAATTAAACAAATGAGCATAGTATACAGATAAATCTAATGTATTTATAATTTGCAAGTCATGTGAGATTCCTTGTTTTAGATTCAGATTGAAGATTGAAGACATCCGTCTCGTTCACTTTTCATTATTTTTTATCTCTCTCCTCCTCATTTTCCGTCTTCCAACGCTTTTATGTGATAAAATCGGGAAAGTACGTAATCCGGCTTTTATTGTTTAATTTCCTTTCCGTTTTCAAGTATAAATTGACAACAAGCATTCTGTTCATATATATGAGTATCCACACTTTTACATAAGCACAATGGAAATACACGAGCGAGAGATACATACATATTAATTATGTACATAGTCAAGTGAATACAAATAAACAAGTTTAAATACTGCACGTAGACATACATATATAGACAACTATGTATTTATGTATGCACCTATCTGAAATCCTCTCCTATATGTATTTATTTATCCTTTGAGAATTTTAATTTATGCCACATCTGACTGTAGACTCGTAGACAGTGTCCGTACTTTTCCCTTCTTTTCCCCTAGAATAATTCCTCTACTTTTCTTTTCAACTCCACATTTCTTCTTCTCATTGTCTCTCCCCCTATTTTCTCTCGTACAGTATTCTGAAAACAAAAAACACTGGAGGCTAAAGAAAGAAAGAGAGAGAGAGAGAGAGATAGCAACTCCTCAAGACTTTACTACACAAATCATATTAATAACCCAAAAGTTTTGAATAAAACTATCGTCATGGACAAAAAACAAAAGAAAACAAAACTGTTGGTCGTGGATGTTCCCCATGTTTTGAGTAAGTTTTTGGTGGGCCAGCTGTTACTCGTTTCTTTATGTTTATATGAAATTCGTTCGTGAACCCTCACCGATTCTTCTTCCTCTTCTTCTTCTTCTTCTTCTTGAGACAAAATAAGAAAATCAAAATCCCGACAAAAACAAAAATACAGATACAAACAAAACACACCTGACCTCATTCTGAAGTCCATGGACGGTCTGTCTGGAGTCTTGAAGAAACTTGGAGAGGGAAAAGGGTAAAATACGCGAAAAATATATATATTGAGCATGCTGTGACCACGACCACATTGAAGAAGAATTTGATCTCTGTCGTCTTGGGGTAGCAAATGGCTTTGGAATGGTTTTCTATTCAACCTTGAAGGAATATCAGTGTACAGACATTGCAGACTGAATTCACAGATACTTTTTTCGGTTTAGGATAAACCTTGAATTCATTGGCTCGTCACCCACCGTTCGTCCTCACAATAAAAAAAAAGAATGCTCTTTTGACATTTTAATTACAACTGACAAGGAAAATGTGTATTGAAATCGTGTGAGCGAACGTTTACTCGATGACTTTATGAATACAGACATCAGATATTTGAGAAAATATCGGAGTTGATAATAATATATATTCACGATTTTTTCTTGACAGCATATGAAAATGAGAAGTTCTTTTTTAAACCTGATTTTGTTCAGTCAACAATCTGCATTTGCATACCATTTAAATCTATAGACAATCCAGAAAAACTCTGACATCTTGACAAAATTTGAAAACATTCACGCGTCTATTAATTGAAATAACGTGTTTTCAGGGAGGGACGCCAAAGTTTTGAAATCCCAATAGAATCTTTAATCATTAATCTACTTGAGCTATGTCAAGTCTATTACCTGTACGTATACGAGCCTAATTAAAAAGTTTGAAGTCTGGAAAGGAAAGTACTTACTCTACTCTATAGTATAAATGATGACTTATGGAAAAAATGATGTGAGAAGTGGTGGTTTTTGGGGCAAGGAAATTCCAATCGGGGGAAAGAGACTTGACCTATAATACACCAATTTCTACACTCACAGTCCCAGTCCCACACACATTTTATTCTATACAGATATGAACAGTTTATTCAACTTTGAAGCTTTTTCCGTTCTACAATAGAGTCGTCGGGAGTATTAAAGTATTAAAATTAGAGTATGTATAGGGAAATGGGATTTTTATATACAAGTCCACAAAGTCTAGCTAAATATATCTGTGAGTGTTGACAATAGTCAACTCAACACTTACATTATTAACATCATTAGCCAGAGCCAAAACTTTTTTTCTTTTTTTTTTTGTGCATAAATTTCTTTTTCTTTCCCTCAAATTTTCCTATAGACTCCATCTTTTTTTTTTTACCTTACTTTCTACACAGAACCCAATCAAAGAGTGTACAATTTACGTCTTTTAAGTCTTTCATTCTCTATTTGATGGAAGTTTCCATTGAAAATAAATATTCGTTCCTTTCAATCGCGCACATGTCAAGTTGACTTTTGTACACGTTGAAAGTTGACAAAATTTTGAATAGAAAGGACATTATTCATATCAGGAATATCTCTTTAAGATGACTCTTGAAATTCTAGAGGAATATATATATATATATCTTGAATCTTGAAAGATTCAAATCCTCTCCATGTTTCCTTGAATTCAAAACATTGTACAGGTCGAATGTGATCATCATAAAGTCATTTAAAATACTATTTTGATGCATTCCGCTGGGATTTTACGAGTTCTATTTTAGCGACACACATTCGAAATGTATTTAATAAATAAATTGGGTACTCTCGTACCAAATGTCAATACATTTCGAATAATTTTTCGCATAGTTTATGCTTCGAAACGTTCAAGAGTTTTGCAAAGGAGCTCATCACGAGTTTTGAATGTGCAAAATGCAAAAGATGAGTGAAATATGTATATAGAGACATTCTATATTTATCTCGAGTGCAAATCTCTCTCCTCATATTTCCCAACATATATTTATGGTAGATTGTAATGAAAATAATTTTGTACACAAATATGTACAGAGATATTGTCGGGTTTTCCTTCAGGATCAAAGTAGAAGATCTCATCCAATTTCTTTGGAAATGAATGATGTCCATGATTTCCAATAGCTGATTAAAAACTATGCTGTAGTGAAATCAACTACATATAATACTGATGAATTTATTGCCATGCTCTTACACTCTCATCTTCAGAGAAACCCCACAGGCAAAATATATGTACAGAGTCTTTCAGACTTGTGTCTTGATCATCTTGAGGGTGAATTGACTTTATGATCTATAAAAAATTGCTTATTATCCAAATCAAACAAGCTGCTTTCCTCCTCCTCCTCCAAAATTTTTATACCGAGTAGTTTGAATTTGGAATTTTATAGACCTCTTACACAGACTTTCCCAATTAGTCTTGTTTTATGGGCAACTATATAAAATTTTTGCAAAGAGTCAAATTCAAAGGCGGTCGTCTTCGAGGAGCTTCTTCAAATTACTCTGATGATAAAATTCAAGTTGTGAATGGTGTAATGCGCATGAAATTTATTTTATTGTCAGTACAGAATTGAAAAATCTACATGCCATATGCAAAATGCAAACGTCGCTCAATTCTCATTGGGTATTTTTTTGTCTAGATTTCTCTTAAAAAAAAACCTGTAATACCTACAAGAATCCCTGGGATTTTGTAAAACTAAAATGTTAACCTAGGAAAACGTCTAGTTTCCTACACAATTTCAATCTTCCCCACTTTCAAGTGCGACAATTAATCCGAGATTCATTTTTTTGCTTTGTTCGCTTTCGTGAATCCAAACCTTTAATAAATTCATTTTAATTCTGTATACAGAGCATTGTTGAAAGAAAGTTGAGGCATTTTAAATTTCAATGTACTGAAATCTATAAAATGAATGGAAAATGATGAAGAAATAAAAAGGAAATGAAAGAAGGCAGTCCAATTAGTAGAAGAAAAATGCGTGCATGTTATATATCACGAAATCTTTTCTCTCTATCTCTCTCATCCCTTTGGAATTTTGTTAGATTGTATTGTGATAGGGAAATCCAGAATCTTCATACCTTCATCTTACATCGTGTTAATGTGACCCGTGACCAACTTGTCTGACTTTCTCCAAGTTGAGTCCGGAATAAGTCAATAATTCTGAATAGAATCCAGACTTACGCAAAAAAGTAAATAAAAAAAATCCCGGATACTATACAGATAGAAGTTTTATCTCTTTGCTCTACCTACATCATCTGTTCTGTGTGCTTAATAAGCACACTGCTTGTGGAATACATACATCGTATGATAATACAAGTGTGCAATAATGAAGGATCCCAACCAACAGGAAAAGTCATTCACTCACTATCGCTCCTTTTCCCCCCATCATTACACGATGGCCCTCATAATCCAGACAAAAAGAATATCCGTAATAATAATAATAATAATGGGAACAGAATGAGAACTCAATGCAACGATGAAATACAGAAAATGTAGAATACATATCTGCACATGAAAGCTCATGCTTATTCTTTTTACATATTCAAATGTGTATGTATACAGTATAGCCTCCAAAAATCCAGCTCTCAACTTTCTCTACAAAATTTTTTTCTTCTCCTTCAATGCCAGGATGAAGAATAAAAGAAGACTTTTTTTTTTTACTTATGTACTACAAACATACGAGACGAATACGACCATGTGTGTCGACGTAATCTAAAATCTATCTTTATGGTCACTGGCTAATTGCGAATGTATATATATACACACAGCGTATGAGGGGAAGTTTGCTAAAAAGCTTCTTTTTCCCCTTCCTTATTGACTGGATAAATGTCATTTTCTGACATTTCCATCTCTCATCATTCCAACCGATCCACCGTATAAATATTCACCAATCCCTCAATATTCCCATTTAATTTACTCTCATTCACTCACGATCAGCCCCCTCTGCTTTCTTTCCTTTATTTTTCACTTCATTCCATATCCTAAACGGAGAGCAATCACTTCCCTATTAAACTATCTCAAATTCAAAATTCTAGCTGAATACTAAACCATAATATACAAATACAATGAATGGAAACTCATTTATATTGAGCAATTATGAATTTTCAATTTCAAAAAATTATCAAACATTTTTCTAGAAAAAAAAACAAATGAAACCCCCAAAACTGTTTACAGCTTCCTCCAGTCAGATAAATTCACATTGTATATTCGTATCTCTAGCTATTTGCATGGATTTGTGTTGTGGTTGGAAGGAGCATAATAAAAATCGAATTTAATTTCCAAGCACTCAACAAAAAAGCGAAAAAGGAAAAGGAAAGCGAGGTTTTTTTTTTATGGAACATGAATAAATATGAATGTCACATGCCAGACGGCACCACGCTCAATTCCTTTATGCATATGGAATCAAGGAGGGGAAATGGGGGATCCAAACATGTCGAGAGCTGTGTGTCAACTGTCAACTGGATTTCCTATTTTCTATACCTCAAGATTTTTATCTTGAACACCGTCTGTGGTGTGAAAACCAGTCGGAAATCTACTAGACTCTTCCAAAAAAAAAAAAAAAAAAAAAAAAAAAAAACGAGAATATAATAGATCAATTTTTTGTACTATGTAAAATACGGGTAGACTTGAGAATACCAAATATTAATATCAAAGCAGACAAGGTGTGTTCACTTCTTCCACTCTTCCTATATTATGAGATTTCACCGAATTGTATTAAAATCTATTTTTTTCAAATCCAAAAGTAGACTCCCAAAATACCATTTATATGGCAAATGGTTGACGATTGCGGATAAAATATGGTTCAATGCCAAATATATCGTAGATGACAGATATTTGCATATTTGCAAAAAAAAAAGTATGGATATATAATAGAAACTGAGGTATTTATATTTTTGGTAAAGTTTCTGTGCACGTGACCCTGGGAAACAACTCCAAACTCCAAACTCCAAACTATACAAGGAAAATACTTACAAACGCTCACAGATACTAGTTAAATAAAAAGGTCTCTCGGATGGCGATAGAGATAGTGGTAGTTTTGTAGTTGTTATGAGTCATTAGATGTCAAGGAAAGAATGTTATGGAGGGAGGATAATAAAAGGTGGAGGAGATTAATGAGGTGGAGTTAGATGAGGTGGAACTCTATGAAATAAATAGGACCGTACGATATCCGTATGTACAAACATAAATGATGACGATCATCATATCTCAATAAGTGGCTGCTTATACGGGTGAATTATATTCAGAACAAGCCTCAAAAAACGAGAGAGAGAGAGAGCCTGAGAGGTTCTTTCTTCCCCCAGCGCATAGTATAATTTATTACCTGGAAAGGAAAAGGAACAGAAGGAAGGAAAGAAAGAAAGAAAGAAAGAAAGAAAGAAAGAAAGAGAGAGAGAGAAAGAGCGACAGAGATTTGCTGACACGACTCACAGTCACCCTGACAAAAACACAGCGGGAAAATTTCCATAAATTTAGTCCCCAGCAGGTGTCTGTTTCTGTCAATATAATATGCCGGCCCATGTCTGGAACTGTGTCAAATGCCACATGCGACGCTCCTCTCTCTTCTCTTTTACTCTCTCTCTCTCTCTCTCTCTACATATACTCTCTTCCTTTTCTACAACTCGAGACTATCATTTAATGTGTGTGTGTGTGTGTGTTTAAATTTAGAATGGAGTTGCTTGTACATAGTCATGTCGTCGTCATTTCTGGTGACAGGCCACCAGGATTCAAAAACAATATGAGATAGCTCTCTTGGAACTTTATGACTTTATGAGGAAAAGTCCCCAATTCTCTCAGCTCCATTATTTCTATAACAAAAATTACACGGGAATGTCCTCAAAAAGACGCCCACACGTATTAATTATTCATTTGTTGTGGAGGCTCCAATCTCACCATGTCACAAACAAATACACACTTCTCTTCTCACTTTAAGTGCGTATGTTTCCTGTACCAGGTACAGGAAATATAAATATACCTACATAGGTATGTACACATACATTTTTTTGATGACTTTTACATCACGATGTCTACACATTTATTTGATACGTAATAGTGTATTCAAATGCTCAACGATTTTAATTATTTGCATAGTAAAAAATAATTTATGTGCCTTCATTTACCTGTCATATTTAAATTGTAAACAACGCACGCACATGTTTGTTTTCAAGTTCAAAAATCCGTGAACTGATTCCAATATTCCAAATGTGACGTTTCTGATAAGGAAATCCATAGAACAAGAAGACAGGACAAAAAAAACTGTCAAATATTCCACACACGAGTAAATGAAGGTGAAAAGAAAAAATTAGTCTGGTGATTCACGGAACACAAAAACAAGTCGCATGTCAAATTCCCGAAACAAATGACTGTCACCCTGTCACTTTCCGTCTCATCGATAATAATATGAATGAGAAATGATACGGAATATTTGATTGTCAAATCTATACTGATCTGCGCTATGGATGACACGCACGCTCTTTGGTCTTCTCATAATAACTCAACAATATATACATAGACAAAAGACAACCCCAACAAACAAAAACAAAATCACCTTGAGGAAATTCGCGGATTGTCAAGATATACGATATAAATATCTGTAGAATGTTCGAATTTAAGTTTGCTTTTAATCCGACTATTATACGGAAATTATCCAAAGCTTCAACCTCCAAACTTCAAAGTTGAAATTAAAAAACCACGGTTTCTCCTTTCTTTGTATTAAAAAAACTCTAGAAATTCTACGAGCCTACTGACGACATGAATTTTAGCTGTTGAAGTCGAAAGTGAACCTTTAAAACTAATGCAAAATGAGCGTGTGAAATGATTCAGCTTGTAATTGTAATCGTACACCTTTACTCGAGAGAAATTCTCCTAGAAATATTTGAAAATCCTGAAAAACGGATTTACAGCTTTTTCAAGTCAAATGCCTCGAGAGTTGTTCCGTGAATTGTACGAACTCTCATTCCTGTATATCTCGTCTGTCGTGAGTTCAAAGTTTTGTCTGAGTGAAAATAGATAATTCATATACCTCAAACACAATGAACCCGCACACAAAACATTGGACATGAAGCATCTGTTACATTTCGTACAGAAAATGGAGAAACTTTTCACCCGCTTCATTTCTTTGAAATACGATATATATACATACTCCTAGGCAAAATGTTCACGGACAGATCCCAACTATTCCAAAAAAAAAATGAAACCAGTCACATGTACTGTGTTTTTTTTCTGGCTCAAACTGGGTTAAAATATTTGAACTAAAGTTAAATTCAAAAACTCAGTGACCCGTGACATGGGCAAGCTCAGATCTCACACAACGAGAACGAAGAAAAAGTAGGCAAAGAAACTAGGTGAAAGGTTTTGAAGAACAAAAAACACAAAACAAAAAAAAAACTATATTTAAACATCTTTTGTTCTATGTATATTTTTATACTCATTCGACAATTGGACTTTGTTATTTTGAGGAACGTCGTGAATTCAAGAGAATGAAAGACTGAGTGAACCTTTTGTTTTTTCATTTGTCTTCTCTCATTCTTCTCATTCTTGCTGCTTCCCTTCATTTCATTTCATTTCATTTCATGACTTTGGCATGACCACATTTGAACAACAACAACACCACCAAAACAAGAACAAGAAGATCCACACACACAATATTTTATAATTGAAGGCTCTTTGTAATATTCAAAGACTCTTCTTGACTTGTAAATGAATAGATACACATATTGGATTGTTCCATTTGTTTTGTTTTGTTTATTTGGGCCTCTAATTTGAGCATCGTACTTTCCCCCATAAATTATCCTACACAACACAAAACGACGATTTTCCAAAGGAAGGGGCACAAATCGATGGTTGTAAATTGCAAATTTCAAATTACAAATTGGAAACTGTCACACTTATTTATTTAACGATTTCCTTTAGTGATGACTACAAAGTAAGTGTGTAGCTGGGCAAGTCATAAGTATATAGAAAAGCATGAAATAATAAATAAGCGGTAGAACATTGAACAGGATTATTATACTCAAATCTGATTTTCCGCCTAATTAATCAATTAAATGAGTGAGTACATACACACACACACACACAGCAAGGACCAGAACCACAGAACCAGAACCATAACCCACCATACAACAAACACGACGGAGAAAGGAAAAGGAAAAGAAACTAATAGCAAATGAAGAAAGTCACGCAGTTGAGCCAGTGAGAGTTTACTCATCGTGTGTTTGTGAGTACTCGGAGAAAGAGAAAGAGAAGCATTACCCACTGTTTTCTGGTCGGTCTGAGAACTCAGACTCAGGATATTGGCAGTTGGCAGCCCAAGGAAAAAAACCCACCTGAACTTGGACATTACATACACTTATATGGGATCCAGAACAGAAAACTAACGATTAGATGGAATCGATTACTTCTGACTCACCCTGTTTAGAGAGAAAAGAGAAAGAGAAATTGTAAAGCTCTCTTTCTGGTAGTTTGGGTTAAGTTTGCACAAGGAATCAAAAGTGTCTAACGGGTAGGTTTTATGAGTTCATGCGTCTACACTTCTCTATTTCCTTTCCCTTTTCCCCCCTCTCCAAATACACACTCCGATCTTTTTGAGCAATGTAATGTGGTGATGTGTGATGAGAAATCAAAGCAAAGAAATATAATAAAAGCGCTCTTAGCTCTTACTCTTTGCCCATTTTTTTTCATTTTCATTTTCCTTTCGTTCTCGTCCACTACATATTTTCTTTTCCTTACGAGTATATGTTCCATCCCAAGCTGGGAAGAATTTGGAATGAATGCGTCAGTCACAAAACAAAAATGGAAAGAGAAGCTGAGCCCCATGAAAAAAGGATAGACATTTAGACAGTCTTTTTGTTCAAAATCATTAATATTACGTATCGACTAATTTCCGCACAAAAAATGGCTACACTTTTCCATGCAACCTACATATTTTTTCATTTCTCCCTTTAGTTCTACTTTCTACTGAAAATAAAGTAAAATAAAGTAAAAATAGATAAACAAAAAAAAGAGAATGGCTGGCTTTTAATTCGTTACATATAAAGTCGTCCTCACCTCACCTCACGAGCCGAAATCCATCCATTCTCACAAAAGATTCCATCATAATCCATTTGGAGAAGAAGGAAAAAAATAGTACAAAACCTGTCATGGCCTTTAGAGAAATCTTAACATTAACATTAAAAATCAACAATCAACTGATTTTTCGGTCAAGGGTGGAGCAAAATGTCAAAGCTGTAGATGAGCATTTTTTTTTTATTGCTTCTATACAATTTTTTCTCGCGCTCTCTCTCTCTCTCTCTCTCTCATAATATACTGATATGAAATGAATAGTCCGAGTCTCGTCTCCTAAACCAATTCCATTTCGATTTTTGCCTTGTCCAAATTCCCCGATTATAAGAAAGAATAGGAATCTTTTCCGTTCGTTCCAATTCAGCCGGAAGGAGAAGGCACTGGGCAATCCAATAGAAAGTCACATTTGTGGCCATAAAATTAGTGCGTCATTTGAAATTTCTTACTGTACGTATCCGAATGTCTTTCTCTCTTGTTCTCTTGTCTTTATCTTATCGTACTTTTTCGCTCCTGGTACCTTCTGTCTTGGGTATTTCAACGCTTCACAATTAATTATGCTACGTGGACAATTTTCAAATCAAATGTTTTTTATTTTTTTTTAAAAAAAAAAGAAAAAAAAGTCCGATACTTTGCACATTTGAAACTGTGAACTTTCACCAGATGTTTCGATGTCTCCACTCTCATTTTAACTGCTTCCTCCTTCGACAAAATACGTACGTACATGTACACACGTCAGAATGCGATGAGTAGTAAATCCCACGCTTTCCTTAATTCTTATCCCGAGGAGTTCAAATAACATGGTTGTAATTTACACAACTAGTAATTTTGTATTTCTTTCATTCGAGTTTATCCACACAAAATAGATAATGCATCGTTTATAGTCATATTTACTATTTACAATGAAATATTATCATCTTTATGACTACGAAATATGACCAATGCCATTTTCATTTAATTATAATGTAGGTACATATAGGGAAATGTACAGAGGACACAGTGAGGGAGCGTTTTCTCACATGAATTTCTCTAAGGTCGTCTCGTCACATATATATATCATTTCCTCGTTGCCATTACCCCTTTCGACAATTCCCCCGCTACGACATTTTTTATTTTTTTTATTTACACGCTTCCTGGAATTTCAAATGGCTTTTAATCTATTTTAATTATAGATTGAAATTTTTGGATTGCAATAATTTCCCGAAACTTGAAGAAATCAAGGATTTTCTCCCTCCGAATGGTTCACATGTGTGTATTTAGTAAAAGCAACCTGAAGTTATCGAAATATATACCGGTGGGAGAAAGTCTAAAGTACGAAAGAGAGTCTGGCCATTGGCAACATCCGTCTGTGTGTGTGTGTGTGTATTTGAGTATTTGAGTGTGCTGAGAATGGAGAGTGGAGAAAGTAGTAGAAAGTGAAATGGACAGAAAGAGGAAGTTGTGACTTATCGCTACAGCTGCCGGAATAGAAAAT
The DNA here is from genome assembly GCA_034699125.1 of Gisinianus flammeolus. Lineage (NCBI taxonomy): Eukaryota > Metazoa > Arthropoda > Collembola > Symphypleona > Katiannidae > Gisinianus > Gisinianus flammeolus. The sequence continues at coordinate 3,717 of JAIUND010001358.1, read as the reverse complement.
ACAAGTACGGAGTAGGCGGACGAGGGAAAGTTGCAAGTGTTGCTTAAACTCTCTCTCTCTCTACACACACACATTTGATAGGATTCTACAACTCTACAACTCTTACACTCAGTTGTTCATAGCCCATAGCCCATAATAATATATTTGACTGTTATCGGGAATTTTTGGGAGACGTGTGGGAAGGGAAAATCCTTGCTCTCAATGCCATTCCCATGTCATGCTATATAGTCAATATTCCGTATTCCGTATTCCGTATTCAGAGTTCAGACTCAACTAATGAAATTTCATTGGAATTGCAAGTAAAAGAGAGAGAAAGTCGATTTGCACAAAAGCTCTATGAATTTATTACTCACATCAACTCGTCCACAGTCTTTCATATCACCAGGTTTATTTCCCTTCAAAAACACCCAAAATACATACACTCGCAAATTATTTTATTCCTTCACCGACTGTCGTTTCTTCAAACCCTCACATTAAAATTATTTCCCTTATATTCCAAAAACCCTTCCAAGGTTTATTATTTGCAAATTTCCTGATACACGCACTTCATCTCTCTCCGTCTAATAATAAACTATAAATACAAGTACAAATAATACAAACCCATTAATTTGTCCCTTTGTCCAATATATAGAAACTTTCTTTTTATTGCCTTGAACACATTCAAACAGTCAAAAACTAAATGACGAGAGGAAAATCCTCAAAAATAAAAAAATGTTTTTTTCTCTCTAATCGGAGAATAACTGCGTCTAAATTTACAATTCAAAATACATGCCATTCTCATAAAGTTAAAGGGAAAACAGAAAAACCTTGTTTTTTTTTAGCAAAAAGCTTATAGATTTTGCAATTTTCTTTGCATGCATCTCCGTTTCCCATTTCCGCAAACTTCCGTGCTCTTGTTGACTTATCCTCTGGTGGTAAACAAACAAGGAGCTTTGGTATTATAACACGCAGGCAAAAGGTAAAGAGTTCGAGTAAATACTCGAACTAGAAGAGAGGGGAGACAAATAAAGAGAAAATGTGAACCTACTCGAAGCCTAAAAATACACACACAGACGTATACAAGGAATAGTCATGATCTTTTGAATGAAATAAAATTCAGTAAAGCATGCCAAAAAAGATTTTGGATTCAGCTTTGGATTTTTTTGTGGGTGGTGGATATTTGAGATTTGAGAGCACAAGTCTCTTGGATATCCAGCAGTAATACTCTCGAAAAATACACACACACAAATGACACAGCAGTAGGAAATAGGAAGGAGAAAGGAGAAAGGAGAAAGTTTCTTGATCCTCATCGACTCACAACTTTTTCTCCTTTCTCTCCAAATGTTTGAAAAGAGAGATATTTGCAATTAAATGGCACATGCTTGCTCCATATCCATTAGTATCATCATTTTATACACATCATATCAGTATTACTTTTTCATACATTAACTACAAACACATACACACACACACACACACAGTCCTTTGAATAGTTTGAATTTGGCCCGGCCCCGAGGAAAACTGGGGACGACCAAAAAGACGAAGAGAAAAAAAAGAGGGAAAAGGAAGCTGCAACCAAACTATTATTCATAAAAGAAAAACTGGAAAGGGAAAGCACATGCAGATGGATAGAAAAAAAGGAGGAAGAGGAAAAGATAGAGCTAAGGAAATTCCAAATTAAATCTTGTGATTGAGAAACTAAAGGTTTCCTATACAATCTCTCTCTCAATCCCATGTGAGCTCTGCCGTATGTATAATCTGTATAAGAGAGTTCAAATACAAATATTCATCATCGAACAAAATCTGATTTTGAACCTGAATGTGGATCAGAATCGTAGAAATCTGTTCAAGGTTTCATTTTCCTTCAGAGAAAGTATAATATAGTGAGGAAATAAAAGATATGAATTCACTTCCTAATCCTTCATCTATCGTTCAAATCAGTTATGTATATGTAACATATGAATATCTGTATACAATGTGCAGATATTAAGGAGAAAAGAAATGGGGACAAACGACGAGGCGAGTTCTTTATATTTATATTGACACCATAAGTAAGGTTATCAGTATCAATACTATTACATATTACAGATATGATTATACATCTTGTACATACATAAACGCATACAGAGGGAAATATCGTGTATAGACAAGGAATGGAATGGAATGGAATTGATTTTTCCTCAAGTCAAAGCCTGTAAAGTAGGTTATTTCGAATGAGTGATTGCCAACCTTTTTGTGCCACAGTGTACGTTTTTCCACTAATGTGTCTGATGAGATGTTGATGTTTTTATTATGCACACACACAATGTGTCTATGTACACTGTGGAATATAATATACACCCAGGGATCAATTCATTCGAGAGATTTTTTTATATATTTTTTTGCGGTTGTCTGTCCCTTTCCTTCACTCTTTCTCTGTAATGGAAACTGGGAGAAAGTAAAGTGTGTACTTTTTGCAATATAATACGCGTTGAATGCTTTTCGTGCAAGTGCAAAGGCATTACGCAGTGGATGGCAAAAATGCCATGTCGAAAAACTTTATCTTTTTTGCATAAACCAAGTCATCTGTCTCTCTCTCTCTGTTTTCCTCACTCGTTCCCCTTTTTATTCTCATTATCCCTTTCACCCGGAGGCAGGACTTCTCTCATCATCAGCCTCAGCTTTCACACTCGCACTCTCACACTTTTTATCTCATGTTTTCCCCTCCCGCAGATGACTTTTACCAATAGACTCCTCGTTACTCACGGAGATTTTAAAACCTGAAGCACCGAGAGCAAATGGAGAGAGCTTTCCTGTTCATGTTCATGTTCGAACACAGTGCACTCTTTTGTGTGCACTCTTTTGTGTTTGAGTTTTCAGTTTTATTTAAGTTCGCACAACCCATTAGTCATGAAGCAACTTGAATCTCCCTCTCTCCACATTTCCCTACCACTTCCTTCACTCTCTTCCCATTTTCCTCCACCATAATTCTCCATCCTCATCACACCTACTCCACATTTTCCATATTTTCGTGTACATGGATTTGAAGCTCAAATTCCCCTCAAATTCCACTACTACTCAAAAAATCATTTCATTTTCCACGTCCATTAGATAAACAAACTCAATGCCAAAAGCTCATTGTCCTCCAATGCATGTCCAAAATGTACCATATGAAGCCAAGTCGTTCTTTTTATATATATTACATGATTTTGCATATGTATATTTTGAGCATCCACACGACAACGACACCATGGAGAAAAACGGAGAATCCCAACTGGTTAAAATGTCAAACCTCCTCAAAAAAAAACGTGGGCAGTTTTCATTTGTCATGGAATTCATTCCATTTTAGAAAGACACATTGTATTTTTATTAATATTAATATCTCAAGGGGTAAAAGCAGACAAATATCTTTATGTAGTATGTACATTTTCAATCTTCCATAATATTATGGATATTTATCCAAGTTTTTATAAAGTCAAAATATTTCAATCTGGATTTTGAACTGTTAAAACGAATCACCAGGAGCTCAAAAAAATCCCCGTAGTATGTACAGTGTGGCACATTTATTTATGGACAGTTTCTTATGACAAAATTTACCGATGGTCGTTTTACATGTGAATACATACTAAACTTACAGTGGAATTCTAGTTCAGGACTCAGGCTTAAACTAATCTCAAAACTCAGAAAATATTGTGTTGGTATGGAATTTAATTGGAAAATCGGTTTTGTTGTTAATTTAACTACAATTTTCAAAATGAA
>JAIUND010001357.1:0-37056 GCA_034699125.1 Gisinianus flammeolus | reverse complement strand
AGAATTAATTAACTCAACTCACTCACCTGTGTAATTGAACGGGAAATCACTCACCTGAATTCACGAGCCACACAAATCATTCTTGGAATGTCGACATAAACGCCTATACATACATGCAAACACATATATAATGTAGTAAAAGTTATGCGGGCAAATGAGATTTGATTTTTATTTCATGCATAAAGTTGATAAAATTTTGAAATTCTGAAATGATAGCATTTGAAAATGTGAATGCATGTAATAAAATGCATGCCTGCTAAATTGGAATTGGATGGAGGGTCAAGAGAGAGGAGACGAGAGGCCAAACTGAATTGATGTGAATTGATTGTAAATAGCAAAAAAAAAGGCCCAATTCCCGTCCTTGCCTTTCCTATACGTCTAATATAAGCGTTACATTGAATGAATACAGAACATACATTAAATGTGCTCTTTTACCAAAGAACTGACCTTGTAATTTACAAATTACAAATTGCATCAAAATTGAAAAAGAAAACAAAATTCATTTGTAACGGAATTCGCATTTGCTTGTGTGCAATTTTTGTGCATTCTCTTTGTAATGATGCTGTGGCAATTAAAAATCTAAATGGAGTGAATGTGTGACAAACACACATATATGCAGTCAATTTGTAAATATGTAGGGTTTTTCGTTTTTGGTGATCGTTTTGTTACGTAGGGAAATAATAGAATGTTTGGTTTCAAATAAATAAATAAATTGCCGGGACAAACGAGTGCGCAAATGTGGGCTGAGTGCCCTCTCTGACTGTGAACATTTATGCCTTCAAAATTTTAGTATCGAATTTGAATTGAATGGAAAAACATCATCCAAAAAACTCTGTCTCTCCCACCCATAAATTCTCACTCGTATATTTATAAATATAATAATAACAATATAATAATATATGATAATAACATTTAATTGTGTCCAGCTTCAAAGATATAATTACAATTTTAAATGGATAATCGTCCTCGCTATCGTGTCCCTGACGAATTGAGGGAAACTTTATTGGATTTCACGATTGCCTATTTACTTGAGCGTCCGAATAATTTGGCGGATTTCGGTCTCAATTTTTTTCAGCGTCTGAAAAGAGAGCGGGATGGAACTGGAGGTGGTGGTAACAGAAATACAGCCGTAAATGGAGCACCTGGAGGAGGAGGACCCGCCGATGAACTAGAAGGTTAGCTATTCTTTCTCATATTACGATTAGCAAGAAATTAAAGTCACTTTAGTGTGGAAAGTACTGTATTCAGACACCTAAAAAAAATTCTCAACTTGCACTATATATAATTCAATTTTTTGAGCAATATATCAATATATCGCTCATTGATGAATATCACGTTTTACCAACAACAATATGAGCAATACAGTCAGGCACTTTGAGACGTATGTCTTGTAGGAAATATATATCCGCTTTGTACTAAATGGTTCTCTCAAACTACAAAGAGGTATTTGTCGACAAAGACGTATTTGTACTTACGTTACCCGTATCTCTCGTGCTTGCGATGCCCGTATTGTAGCTACAAGAATGGTTTTGTACTAAAACTTTAAACTGACTTTATAACGTGTGGGTAAGAAATGACCCGGAAGTTCATATGGGACATTTATAAGTGGCATTTCGTGTACTTGTTTTTACAATTTGTAGAAAAAAAAGTATGGGAATTGGGAGTAAGGTGGAAATTCGCGAATGCCTGGACTGAGATTCGAACTCAAGACAAGGTTTTGAGTTTGATAATTTCAAAATTTTAATGATTGGACTTGGTGCACATTATTTATTTTGTATATAATTATTACTTTAATTAATCATGAATCATAATGAAACAAATTTAGGTTTTACGCAGATAAAAAAGCAAATGATTTTGAAAAATAACATTTTTTTTTTTAAATTTTCAAAAAGTTGATTTGTTTCAAACAACATCAAATGTCACTTCAGTTTGAAAATTTTAATTAAGTTGGAACTCGTTTTGGTTTCTGGACAAACACATTAAATTGACAAACTTGAATAACTTGATGATGGTGTTCGCTCCCATAATTTATGTACGCAGTATCGTTTATTTATATATAAATATTACCTACGCACGATTTAATTTTTTTTATTGCAAGTATTAGCATTAAAATTCTCAGTATATTGTTTATTATTCACAAATAATAATTGATACAAACACATGTTTGTAGTTTAACACACGGGCATTGTACAATACGGATCTTGTCCTAAAAAACCGTATTTGTACAAATACGTCTTTGTCGACAAATACCTCTTTGTAGCTTGAGAGAACCATTTAGTACAAAGCGGATATATATATTTCCTACAAGACATACGTCTCAAAGTGCCTGACTGCAATATGTGACTGTGTTATAGTACCTGACTGATATAACCCTTCATCGCTTCCAGCGACCAGCGAGAGTTGCATTTTATATGCGTACATATATTTTATATACATACATACTTGCGAACTAAGGCAACGCAACAACCAACACGGGGTTGCGGCTGTACAAGATTTGATTACAGTTGGATATTGTAAAGGCAAGTTAAATGTGATGCTAGATATTGTATGAAAGTTGAGAGATAGAGAGAAGAAACAAGATATATACAGAAAAGGGGTTAAAGTTTTTTCTTTTTTCTCTTCTTCTTCTTCTTCTTCTTTTTCTTCATCTTCTTTAGAATTGTAATGTCCACCTGACCAAGACCCACACGACCCACGACTAAGAACGACTTAAACCAGTGTGTGTATGACTGTGTTTGTAATATGTATACTTCTATAATATTATGTACAGTCGGATTATTTTTTCTGGGTGGAAATGCAACGCAAAATAAATGCAACAGTGTGTTGAATGTTAAACGGACGATGAGTTAGAGTTTGAAGTGTAACAGAAACTTCCTGTAATATAAATACTCTGCCACAGAGAATCTACAAGAAAAACCCATTTATTTATTTATTTGGGCATCGGACTGAGTATTGAGTTAGATGTTTCAGTGTGAGACGGTGTGTGTGAGTTTGTCATTTGGGAATCTCTCTCTTTGGTTTCATTTCCTTCTGAGGAGTACTGAGATCTTTTGAATTTTTCAACCAGTAAAGAATTTTGTAGTGTGTTGTACAGTGAATGTTCTAGTTTTGTTCTTCAAAATATATACGTTCTCAAGAACTTCTCAAGCTGTATAGCCATTCGCGTTTGTGAACAAGTTTTTTATTTTGGTTTTTGGATTTCCTCATCTGTACATCTGTACATCTTTTGTTTATCTCAATCTGGTGAAATTTCAATTGGAGAAATATGAATTGTAATAATAACTGTTTTCATTTTTATTATAAAAAGCATAGAATATAGAAGTACTATTTGTATAGGAAATCAAGTAGGTATCTCTGTAACTGTAAATTTATATGGAATACATTTTCTAATTTCTAGTGGAAGCGAATATTATCATTTTAAATGTGTTAGATCAATTACATATTCTCATGACGTTTGATTGATTACCCATCACCCCGTATGTAACCTTAATATAACCTTAATATTGACTAAATATGAAAGAAGTTTGGCATTTAAATGTGCGTGTAGAGTAAATCACACGAGTGTTAAAGATATGGCTGCTGTATGTACATGGTATATATATAGTTTTAGAAAATTCAGTGTTTCTTTCTTTTTACTCCCACGAGTTGTGATTGTATAGAGTGAAACGAGAAGGGGCTGAGTGAAAAATACACGAAATTTCAATAATATTCTGGAATATGTAAATTGAATATTACTGGACCATCAGTTAATTGACTGAGAATGTGTGGTGAATTTCATTTTGTTTTTTATTTTTTATTCTTGTCGTCCAGTAAAGGATAATTCATGAGAGCGGAAGGTTTTGTTAGTTGTCATTTGATGGGATTGGAAGTAAAAAGTGTTTATTTGATATTGGATACGAGAGTGTGTTGCTTAGAGATAAAGTCGAGAGTAAAGGGTATATAAATGCAATATGCATTTATACTATTGTCCATTGTGTTGTCCCCATCCTATATGCAGATATACCGAGTTGGACTTGATGTCTTTGGTCTTTATGATTCAATGTAAAAAAGCATAATATATGTATATGAAGTGGAAATGTGTACCTGGATATGTTTCTAGATATGTATGATAAAGAGTGTGTGTGTATAGAAATCGATTGACTATATTGCTAGACATTGCCAGGTTGTAGTTACGCGAAGCTGTGTGTATGTCATTTAGTATATAAAGTGGAAAGATTAGGACGAGGATACGGACAGATATGTAATATGACATTTGAGTTTTGTATGAGAGATTGGACGGTCTAAGGTCTTGCCTAATCGTTAATCGTACGTAAGCTCCCTGCGTTCGCGGAATTCCCTCATGTAATTTAAGGGCATATTAAAGAATCAAAGAGAGAGAGAGTGAGTGAGTGAGTGAGTCTGCTTGGTCAATGTCATCTAATGCAAGGCAATCATATATATATATATATATATGTATATGACATGTTGTGGTTCATTTTTATATATGCACATATATATCAATTTATTGAGATAATAATGGACTTGTACACATTTATGATTAGCTCATACTCATACGCACTCTGTCTCTATTAAAATATTAATCCACTCGAGTCTTTTGAGCTCTCAATTTTCAGCCTTTTCGTGTATGTGTGTATGCACTTATGCAGTGTATTGTATAGATATGTACATGCACATTTGAGCGATATTATTATTTTAGAAAAATTTTGTGAGTTGTGTGACTAACTACGAGGACAGATTGGATTACATTAGATTGGATTTGCACAAGAAGAATCAAGGGAAGTTTTGTATGTATATAGATGTAAACTATATGGCATATGAGTATAAGTATGACAAAGAATGTATATAGTACTAGTAGTAGTAGTTATAATAATAATAATATTATTATTATTATTATTGTGACTATGATATTTCGTTTGTGCATTTCCTTGGTTGATTTGGTGACGGAGAGGAAAACAAAAACAATAGCGCATATGAGCAAGTTGAGCAGGAATGATGGATAGTTGTGGATCTCTCTTTCTGTAAATGAAATGAAACTCTGAGGCTTCTGATTCTGCCAAGGATAAACTATGTGGACTGTGTGTGTGTGTAGGCATGTGTGAGGTTTAGTTGAGTGAAGGACGGTGAAAAAGGGGGAATGTAAATCTTTTTATCCAGACAGCTTTGGCTTGTGGCTTGGATTTTGATAAGAGATTCTATACATTACTATTTGATTACACATGTGTGTGTGTGTTGTGAACAGTGTACCTCCTCTATACTCATTACTCTTAGAATGCCGGTAGATTTTAGATTCTCTTCAAAGGTTATTCTGTGTGTGTCTCCGGCTGATCGCTAGTATTCAGATTTCAGATTTATTTTCAATCGAATCTGTAGTCGCGTTTGGGAGTGGGAATACGCACGTCGAGTATCAATCTTGTCAGTTGTGTGTAAGACTTGATGTGACAACGAAATTATACACTAATTAGATTTCGAACTAGTTACGTCTGTGTGTCAGTGCATTTGAATCTGAATCCACGTACAACACGCTTTGTCTAATTTTTTTAGTAGTTGTTTGTATTTCTTTGAAATATCAAGTAGTTTTTTTTTTTTTGAAAATTTTCAAATGTATTAAGAAAAGATAAAACATAAGAAAATATTTTCGTAAATTCATATAGTTCCAATAACAAACCAAAGGTATAGTGAAATTGGAAATTACAAGGTAATTTTGCGTAGGCAAAAAATGAAAAATGCAAATTCATTCAAATTTTATTTTATTATATAATTTTGTTGACTTGATGAGTGTGAAATGCACTGTACTATCATTTCCACACCATGAAATTATATATATAATGAAATATTTGACTGATTTTGAGTACACTTGAGGCTTCTCACTTTTCTTTGACGACGACGACGAAGAAGAAGAGCATGTTGGAAGTTGAAAATAAGAGCACAGAGAAAATAATTACAAAATGTATGCATACGTATGTGTGCTTTGAGCTTCGACTTTTGACTAATTGACGAGAGTGCCAACTTGTTTTTGTTTGTAGTTTGAAGGCTTTGGGGCTTTCCCCTATCTCCTTTAAACATCCTGTCCATTTGTAATTCATCACGTTGCGTTTTGGGGGTTTCTCAGCTCTCTCTCTCTCTTTCACTCCCTTTCTCTGTCTTTGCATCTGAAAGAAAGAGATGAAGAATCCCGAACGTGGAGTGTACTTCATGAAATTATTATTATTAATAATAATAATAATAAGTAATAATTTTAATTGCTTAGTGTAGCAATTATAATTATACACATACTTTTTTTTACGTAGGAGTTGAGGTTTCAAAATTATAATAAAGTTAAATATTTAATCAACTATTTACTTTATAAATTCATTCGCGATCAGAAGAACTGTGTCCGTACACTAGGATTTTGAAAATACGACACTAATGGATTTTAAATTTGATTGTAGAGGGAGATTATAAGGGAGTGATACGTGGAATTAGTAATTGAAATTTTTCGGGGTACACGACAAGAAATACGACTGTATATAGTGCACATTAATCATACTGGTGAAAAGTGCAGTGAGTTTTCTGAGTGAGTTTTTGTTCCTTATGGTGTATGCTGGTAGTATGACTTCCAACCGCATGTCAAGTTCATTGCGAGAAGGTTCAGAGGTCTCAGACATTGACCTTGAAGGTAATTTATTTTAATGACAAAAAAGTAAAATGACAATCAAGTTGTATATAAAATGTAGAATTATATAATGAATGCTGTATGTATTGAACCAAATGGCCGGAATGGGGTATATAGGATTTCCTCTGAGCGCACCTGAGAGAGCAGCACAATTCAATAGGGCAGGAAACCGAAACTTGTCTCAGCTTTTCAAGTCCCTTTACAGTCGTAAATCTGCTCAGTTCATTTACAACTTGAAATGTATTTTCTATTCGGAAGAATATTTATTTTTATTACTGTATATATGCAAGTTGCGAAATCTTAGAGAAGGTTCAAATGTTTTTAGACTTTGCCATACATGCATGTATAATACGAGACTGGGAAGAGAACGGAGCTCAGAAGTCCCATTTCAAAATTCTAAAATATGTGTCGCAAGAACTTAAGGTTGGAAATCTTTGTTTGTATGTAGATAGAAAGGAGCACGTTTTGTAATAGTGTTCTCGTAGACTCCATCACATTTCTATACATGATTATGTAGATCTCCTTTATATTTATATTATACATATTATGGTGCAGTCTGAAATTGAGATTTTCATTGGCCGAACGAAAGGAGAAGAAAAAAAAGAAGAAGAAGTAGAACGAGAGTGAAATATGTACGAATAATGTGTACTAATTACCTGAACCAACGCTCATGTGTCTTTTAAATTATCCTTGAAATGAAATGAAATCCAGTTTGTATATGTGTATGTGTGTGTGTGTTATTTTGGTCTATTATAGTGTTACCACAGAGTCACTTCATTTCTCCCACAAAGCCAAAGCCAAAAAGCTTAACCAAAATCCACACCGAGTTTGCCATTTGCGCAGTAACAGTAACTCACAAATTCACAAACATTCATCAACACTCTAATTAATCCAGAATGAAGGGAAACATTTAGTAGGATATATAATAGTATAGTTTCAGTTCAGCGGCAGATTGTATTTTATAGATAGGTTGAGTTTGTTTTTATATAGTAGTAACAGAGTTTTTTTTAGCAGAGTTATATTATGAAAGGAGTGAACATGAAACAGTTCAATTATTATTATTTCTTGATAGTATGTAATAAAATGATTAATTGTGGTTTCTCGTCTGGTACAGTCAGACGAATCTGCCAGTTTCGTCGTATTGTCAGATATAGAAATTAATTGACGACGAAATCGTCAAATGACAAATTGAGGCGAAAAGTCGTGTTAAAAAAAGTTTCGGTCATGATGGAAATACATTTGGGTTTTACTTACTGGCATTTGAATTTTTATGATAAAATTTTCACTATGCATGAGGTCAACATGTAAAATCGAATGTAAATTCTGAATTAAATTGTTACTACTGATATTGTATATAGGAAAAACAGTTTTGAAACGACTTTTCACAAAATTATTGTAATTATTCCCGCTTTTCCTGTTTTTCCAGGCGTCGGCTTATAGGGTAAGGAGTATTCGACATTTCGCAAAATGAGCTGAAAAGGAGCTGACTTTTTTCGGGGGGTTGTTCAGGAGGTCAATATCTATCACCCTAGGACGTTTCATGAAGTTTTGGTTAACTTTTGTTAAAAGTCTTCAAAAAAGTAGACATATCAACTACCCAGAAACTGTTGGCATTCATCTGTTTTCACCCAGCATAAAATAGTAACATTACTCCTAATATATATAAATTCAATAAAATTGACTAAAATTGTTGAAATCGAATTAAAATCCAAAATCTTCCATACTAATACACGGAATTTTTTCATTCTAAAGGAACTTTTCAACATTGTTTGCATGTGCACATGATTTTTGTCATCTATTTACTCTTTTACAAATAACTAAATTTTGGCACGACAGAGTTTAAATCGGCACGACAAAGTTATAGAATATTGCATTCACTTTCTCACGAAAATATTCACATTTCATGGCATTCAGCCAAATTTTGTGACTATAGCGAGTCAAAATTTCAAAAAACTTCAATCCTACAATTCCTTCAAATTTTTAACATGTCTTGCGGATTCCATTTGATGGAATTGTAGGATATCTGCAGGAATCGTCTTTTTCTAACAATACAATGTAACCGGCAGATTCGTCAGACTGTACCAGACTGCATAGTGTGTGTGTGCAATGGCATATGCATAATGTATATATGCTTCGTGATAATAATATATAGGTACATTTCCAGTCGTACTTTTTGTCATTTAAATGGGAATTCTAAATATATTTATTTCAATATTTACAAAAAAAGAATATCAATGAAATGTACTTGAAAACTTTTTCACACAATGTGTGAGTCATTTGACTTTATCGGTGATTAAATACTCTATGAAATCTTGATGATGGGGTTTTTTTACAGTAAGATAAACTAATGAGTTTAATGAGTGCAAGAAAAATGTGAACATTACACAGGAGGGTTTTTTTTGTATATTTTTGTAAATGGATCCAGTTTGTTGAAATTCTTCATCTTATATTGATAGGTGATGATGGACAACCACCGCCGCAGAGGAATATGCCACGTCGAAAATCCGTCTTTGCAGAAGCTTATAACCCAGAAGAAGACGAAGATGATGGACCTCCGGTGAGTCAATCATTTTCTTTCCATTTGTACCAGTATTCAACCTTACCAGATATTTCTCACTGACTCTACACCTACACAAATATTTATACTATATAGAGAATTGTGGACTTGAGAGAAAATCCTTGTAAATAATGTTGACAAAAGTTGTGTGTTGCGTTCATTTTTATTGATCGAATTATTGATAATTTCATGGATAAAAAATCGTCGTGCTTCGGAATTCAAGTGTTAAAACATTTTTTTTTATTATTATTTTGTTTTTACTATTCGAAATAAAGCTAGGCCGTGGTATTCGTTTTTATTTTAATGGTTCTAAAATATGTATGTTTTTAGTTAATTGCTATTATAAGCTCGTAATTTGCGAGTTGTAAAAATCTTATTTGGATAGTTTATAATCTGGATACTATAGATATAGGTAATCCGAATTGGAAAACACCTTTTTAATAATGACTACTTAAATGATATATTTAAATTTATTATCACACACTCAATGTGTGTTTGTGTGAAAACGTGAAAAGCCATGTACTTGGTAGAACAATAACATGAATAACAATGAAAATACTATAGCCATTAGAAATAATTAGGATTGGCAATTGCATGAACAACCAGCGTAAAGTGCATTTATCGGTAGTGTTCCAGATGTTATACTGTGTAGTGTTATTTTTGGCACTATAGTATGGATATCTATGTGTACAAATTCATTTAGAGCTACGAGGAACTTGTTAATTTTTCCCTAGTTGTCAGTTGTCAAGTGTTAATGGCTAATTAATTTTTGTAGAAGGAAAGTGAAATAACATGGCTGCATTATATATATTTATATAGGATTCCTTATTGTTCAAGTGCTAATTAATGTGCTTTTAATTTTTGGAATTGATGCTCAAACAAAAACAACAAGTCTCTATGTGATCTGCGTACAAAATGTAAATACATACTGTGTACACTATACACCAGGATAAAATGACATTATTTGAGATTCGAGGGACTTTTTTTTCATTCTATTACGTATGTTGTTTTATTAATGACATGGAATTAAAGAGATAAGAAAGTCAAGGCAGTTGCTTCCTTATTTATGTAGTCAGTTCTCTAACTTCTCTAATACGTCCAACGTGATGAGCAGAATATGTACCATGTTCAACTCAATAGGGAAAGATGATAAAATGACAGTGTTAGTTTGCATGTACTTAAATTGATTTTGTATGAGAGAGAGAGAGAGAGAGAGAGTAGGGGAAATCTGAAGAGTAAATAAATATCTCTATGAAAAAAAAAGTAAGAGGAATTCCAAATTCCAAGGATTCGCTTTGCCTTTGACCGACTCGTATTTACTTTAGTCATAATGAAATTATAATAGTTTTAGTTTGTGGGTTTGGAAAAGGGTTTTCATTTGTAGGTGAAGTATTATGATAATAATAATAATAATGGGAGGGAATAAATGTGAGGAAATGTGTGGACTAGAAATGGATAGAACCAAGTTTTTCTATTACCATTAAATTAGCAATGTTTTATTCATCGAGGCCAAAGTCTGAACGAGGACCCGAATTCAGGATTTGGGTAGGTTCAATGCGACGTTACAAGTTATATAACTTATAAGGACGTGAGCTATATACATGTCGATGTCGGGGAGAAAGTAAGCATAACTTAATATGATTGTATGCGCAGTGGATCCTATAGCATCCATAGTGTATAGAATATAGATGGACCGAGACGGCCCGAGTATTATTATTATAATTTTTGTGGCATTTTCTGGTTTTGGAATCTGCTGGAATGGAGAGAATGGGAAATGAGACTCACATTATGTGAGTCGGAATGTTTTAAAGTTCTAGACTTGTGTGCATAGTCTTGTACTAGTCTAGTACGTACTACTATGTATACAGGCAAACAAGACAGGGAACAGCTTTCACATACTTCATATTTTTTCACATGTATTCAAAAAGTACTAAATTATATTATACTTGAGTTTAGTCGAAGAATTCTTTGATGAGTCTATATGCTCTTTGAGAATAGTTTTACCAACTGGAGACCAAGATGTTATATTTTATCATTTTATTATTATAATAATATTTTATGTACGTTCAATTGAATATAGACTGTATTCAATGGGCGAAATGAAAATGAGTACCTTCATCCCCATACATGGGCTTAATTTTCAGGTTTCAGTTGCAGGCTCTATGCAGAATAGATTGTGAAGGGAGAGGATCTCAATAATATTTTCCTAGAAGTTTTAGGGAACTGGGGAAATAAAATGAGAAAAGACAAGAGATTTTTTTTGAGGCACAACTTTTTATTGGCAAGAGAATTAAGGCTTAGAGTTTGGGCACAGTGCGAATAGATATATACGGAGGAACCATTTTAATAACAAAATTGGGAATTTACTTTTATTATATGGTATTATGTACATATTGTTTGTTTCCCTTTCCTGTAATTAGAAGCGTTTTTTAAAGGGTATTTATATCAGATTCTCTAAAAACGTTTTAAGTTTCGAGCAAGACCAATTTGTACACGAAATGGAAAGCAAGCTCAGCAAATAATAAAAATTCTCTCTCTCTGTGCAGTAATTTTTTTCTCATTAGTAAATGTTTTCATTGGGAAAAGTAGGTCTTCCTTTGGAATTTTTCCTGTATAAATCGTTGACGAAATTCGTACTGGAAATATAACGGTACGAAGGATACTTTGATTAGAAATGAACGAAAAAATAAATAAATAAAAATAAGTGATACTCTTTTTTCCCCCTGCACTTGACTTAATGGCAAATGGTAAACGGAGTAAAAGTTGAGTTTGTAGAGTTGGGGGTTACGAAAACTGAAAATACACCGATGAGAAACTCTTGGACACACTACATGAGCTGCATAGAGAGATTGGGAAACTTTCCTTATATGTACTTTGTACATGATCTACCATTATATACATTATGCGAGAGTTGTTAGGTGAAGCAGGTAGACAGGTAAGTTTTAGTTGAAAACTATCTCTCTCTCTCTTTCTCTCTTCGTCTCTCTTGTAGGTTTAACTTGATCCAATGTGAGTTTGGAGATTGTAGCTTGTGACGGGGAGTATGAACATGGGACCCAGAGTGCTGGAGCTAGAAAGTTTGTATTAATATAATGGGATACACGGGAGTTATACATATATATGTATGTAGGAAAAGGTAGCTGAAAAAGATTTGTTGCGTCGAGGTTGAGATACACACTCTTTAATTTATATGTTGTAGCATGTAGTTTTTCCTCTTACATTATATAGGACATCCTTGTAAATTTTTAAACGGGACAGAGAAAAGGGAAACCCGAAAATTGTATGTGGATGTGGATAATTAATTAGTCACGTGAGGGTGAAAGTTGAAGTGGAGGAGAAAAAAAAGAAGGGCAAAAAGTAATCATAAGAAAAAAAAAAGTCTTTAAAAGGTTTATGAAACTTTTTTTCTCAGTCTCATTTAACTGATTTTGTATAATAATATTGTAGCTTGCAAGTTCTCAGTAGCCTTTAAGTCATGAGTAAACATATATTAAGTATATGTGGAGAAAAAATGAGAAGAAAAACAAACAACTAAACAACTTTTGTCAATATTATTTGTAGTATGTGTCCATACTCCATATGTATGTATATTGTATATATATGTACATAGGAGGAAATAGTTAATTAATCACCGTCCAATTTAACTCTTACTCTTGTGCCGTATCTGTAGTCTTTAGTTTAAGATTTTATATGAATAAACTTTATAATAGACGAATTAGATCAAGATTTGGGATTTAATTGATAAAGTTTTTTTTTGTGTTGATATTATGATGTTTTTTGAGCAATGTTCAATTCATATTATAAAGTTGCATTAGAGTGGTGAGTTGAGTAAAAAGAAGTGATTTCTTGTGTAATTTCGTAGGAACTAGTTTGTGGACTGTAGAGACTTTTAAACTTTAAAACCATTTAGTTTTATTTAATGAATCATTTACGTATGACATAAACTGTGCGCGTACGAGTCTATATGAATTTTGTTTTCAACATAGTTTGTAGTTTTCTTAATAAATGATGACAATCCAATATAATTAGTTATCGATCTAAAAGACTAAATGACCAAGATAAAATGCTAATAACCATAAATAAATTGAGAAATGACGAAACTTTAAAATGAAAAGTGGCTTCACTTAAATATGACGTCGTTTTCAAGTGCATAAAGGGCTATTAATGAAATTGACATTTGACATTTTGAAATGAATTTTAATTGGTTTTTTTTTCTTCTTAAAGGTGGTGCATCCGAAATCAGACAGTCAGCGAGCCCGACTTGCTGAAGCAATCAAACATATCCTTCTTTTCCGTTCACTGGATGGGGTAAGCTTAATTTGCAATCATTTATATATATATTCATTCATGGCAGAGTAGTAAACTCATATACTTGTGACTCGGATTCTCTCTCATTGAAACTATATTTGATACTGAAAATGCAAAGTTCTTTCGTCTCTTCGTCTATATGGACTTGACTACACTAAAATCAAAATATTATAGTTGAACGCCATTAATTATGAGTGACCGTGCGTCATTATGTTTGTAGTTGGTTGAGGAATTTGGTCGCATAATAATTCTTCATAATCTTGTACAATGATAAGTTCAATTGTTGGAGTGTGTGGGCAGAGACATGATGAACTTAACAGCTTTAAGAAATGAACGAAAGTGTAAATTATTAAGAATCATTCGAATGGTTGGAGTTCTCTCGGTGCATGTCTGGAATACATTGAATATCGGTATATTTTATATATATAATTTGATTGATCTAAATATGGAATGAATGTGCGAGTGTGCTGCGAGGCATCAAAAGCCAAAGGCCAGTGCTGCGTTGTGTTGGTGTTCTCGTTAGCGTTGGCGGTACCGGTAAAATGGACCATAAAGGAAAGACGTCATTAGCCTTATTTTATATAAATGATGATACGGTGAATTGTGAAAGTGATGCTCGAGCTCGGATCCAACTTTTTTTTTCGGGGTCCCTTTTGGGCTTTGACTCTGTCGGGGCCATGTCCGTTACAAGAGAAAGTATTTACAGAGGCATTTATGAAGAAAGGAAAGAAGGAGCGACAGAGGGAGAGCAATTAGGAAATCAAAGGAGAAAATCTCGAATGAAAATGAAAATCAAAGATCCAATCAAAGGAAATTGTAGAAAATATCTATAGAATAAAATATAAAAGCACCTCTGAACAACCAGAAGAGGAAGTGAGGCAAAAGGGGAAACTCTCAACTCTTGGAAAGCTTACATTCCTAAATACGAAAAATATGATGTGAAGGAAACGGAAAACGGAATGTTCACTCTGAGAAGAAAGAAACAAAATTGTATCCGAAGGACTTTTTCAAAGAGAGAGGATGACAATTCAATTTTTTTTTTACAAAAGAAGAAGCTGTAATAAGAGAGAAGGAGAAAGCTTTCTGTGAAGAGCTCGCACTTTGATTTTGATGCGGAATTTGGAATTAGAATTTGATTGCAAGTGCTGTGTGTGTGTGTGTGTGTGTGTGTGTGTGTAAGTCAAGTAAATGAAGTTGTCGTAAATGGAAATATTATGGAATGAAAAGAAATTTTGCTGTGTTTTCCCTGGGAACTGTTGGCAAAAAGAGAGAGACGGAGGAAAGAGAAAGAGAACTTAGAAAATAGATTGTCGTTCCACTTAATTAAAATCCCATTAGACTAACGACTAATTATACGCTTCGACCGGACCCTGTGTGTGTGTGAATGTGTTCTTAAGCAATATGTGTGAGAAAAAGAAAGTATTTAAAGAATTCGAATTTAATTTTCGTTTTAATTTTAATTTGACCCACAGAGAAGGGCGTTCGTGGGCTTTGGGTTAGTTTGTTTTACAATTTATTTTTGAACACAATTAAATGACTAAAGGAAAGATGATGACTTTATTTCAAACCCTCATGCGCAGGGAATGTATAATGTATATGTTTGTGATAGAATATGATATGATCTTATTTTGTATAATAAATGTGTACATGTACATTTTACGTGTAATAATATAATCGGTGAATTCAATTCACTGAATTGTGTTCTCGAATTGTGTATGTGTATATAGCAACAAGAAATTGCCTCTAAGAATATATATTCTTGGGAAATTGAGAGAAAAAGAGAGCGAGAGTACGCTGGCTTAGTTTGTTCTAGGAAAAGTCAAAGTGTACGGGAGACGTAAGGAAAAGTGAAGAGAGTGTAGATCCCACCATGATGGCATGTTCGGTCTGCATTTCGAAGCAATAAATGTAAAATACGAAGGCATGGAGAAATTTTGAGCAAGAGAGAGGGAAAGAGAAAATAAGTAGCACAAGGACAACATGCGGGAAACGCATGCTAATTAATTTCCATTTTGTCTCATTTAGATTCATGCAAGTCGTTCGAGTAGGTGAAGGAGCTCAAAAGTTCCTTTCACAGTATATTTTTCTTCTCTCTAGATATTTTAATTGGGAGCTTCTCTGGAGTTCTTTTTCTCGAGTGTTATTCCAACTAAAAATCTATTGGGGTGTCCTTGCCTGGGTTTATTCTCATTGAAAGCATGAATTTTCTTAGCATTGGTGTTTCGTATCTGGATTTGAATTGAGATCCATTCAAGATTACTATTATTATTATTTTTCGTTTGTGTGTGTGTGTGTGTGAATTTTTTTTCAACAAAAGTTGCAAAGCAGTTTGTAAATTTAACATTCATTTACTGACAACGAGTTTTCCTTTTTATTATGTCGATCTAATGACAATGACAATAGACTTAAATAAAAGCAAATCATCAGTGAAATTCTCACCAAAAATGTTTCCGCGTATACCTTACTCTTTCCGTAGTAAAGCTCTATAGACTATAGACTCTAGATTATCATTATTTGAGAAAATAAAATTTGATAGGATGGTCCATATAGGGCGAAATGAATTTCACATATTGAGAATCCCTTATTTTCCACCAGATTTAATGTGTGATGGAAATATTAATGGTCTATTGTGCATTGTGTATACTGCAGACCCACTGGCAAGTAGAATTTGCAAATTGCAAATTGCGAGTTTAAAAGGGAGAAGATGGGAGGAAGGGCCGTAGTCGTATATGATGATGATCATCATCATCATGTAGAATTTATGAAGGAGAAAATTTGCAATAGCAAGGTGGTCTCTTTACTCTTTATGTGGAGAGGGAGTTGAGAGAGTTTGCTGGCATTGGCTTTGGCTGATGGTGTGCAGGGTCTTTGCGTATAACTTTATTATTTAGTAGAAGATTCTCTCGTTGTATCGTTGTGTGTAGTATATGAAATGGTGTATAAATAGATAAATACTGAGTTGGATATTGATACGATGTAGCCTGTAATAAACAATCGGTTGGATATGAAAGGGAATGGATAAAATCTTGTGTGTTATATTAATATGAATGCATATGTACGAGCTTTGTGTGTGGAACATTCTCTCTCTGTATATATGATTTCGCTCGCTGTTGGTTGTAGTTGTAGGAAATGAAGTTTCTCTCTTCTATTGCTCATCTTTGTCCGGGCTCTCTCTCTCTCTCTCTCTCTCTCTCTCTCTCTCTCTCTCTCTCTCTCTCTCTCATCTTTCGGTCGTTTTCATTTTCGTTTGGGAGTTTGGTTTTCATTTAGTTGTTTGGGACCTTTTCCCTTGGCTTTGAGTTTTTGTATTTGGATTTGAGAGCCATGCAGGGTTGTGTAGTGTATGGGAGATAGTATATGGTTGTGAGGTGGTTGTTGAGTCCCCCTAAACTCATCTGAAATTGATGAAAATCCAACCATATAGATGTATAATGTATGGGAGTGAGTGATAGACTGAGTGCAGTACTCGAGATAAACCGAAAGACCAAGGCTGAAGACGACAAGACACGGAGAATTTAAATCTACAACAAGGAAAATGGAAAGGAAACTCTCACGCAAAGTTAAACCTTTTTGTATGTGAGATGGCTTGTTCTATAGTAATTGTAGTAGGAGATGAGTTGGGATGCGTGTGTATTTTATTATTATTGTCTAGTTGCTTTTATTTTATTTTATATAGTGTGTGTGTGAGTTTATGTTGTATTTTGTGACGGAGTGTCGAAAGCGATTAGGATTTATGATTGCTATACAATTAGATTTCTAATCTCTTTAAAATTGGGCTTCTTGTATGTATGGGCAAATCCACGTAAATATATATATATATGTAAGGATTGAGATGTACATTCTATAATTTGTATATGGGGGTCTGAGATGAAGGATTGGGGATTTGGTATTACTATTTTGTGTGTCTGTGTGTGTGCGCTTTCACTCGAAAGTTGTTTCCGCGAGAGTTGAACGGAGGGGGGAAAGGGTTTTCAATTTCCAATGGATTTTAGAATCACACATGTTGTATCTGTATACAGGCAACCTGCGAATTACTGCTGTCCTAATTACATTGAGCGAGAGATGTGTTGTTGTACTCTTCTGTACGAGTTTGGAGTTTGTAGATGGTTAGGAGACGTGGAAGAGTTAGAAGGAATCGATTGATTTACTATGTAGTTTCTGTTCCACGACTGCGATTCAGATGTGTTCTATGGAAATTTTAACTTTTTTTTTATTTTATTTTTTATGCTGCGAGTTGAGAGCGAGAATTAATGGAATAAAACTATGTGTTGAATTTTGAAATTTAAAACATTAAAAGGCTAGATGCTAAAAAAAGGAATGCTGCTTTCCTGCAGACTTTTGCAGCAAAAAATGTCTATTTTGGGTTGAAAGGAAGGAAAATGACAAAAAAATGTATGTCGAATGCGGAAGGAAAAGGGGGGAAACAAATTCGAAGGATACAATTTTGTTGATGCAGGATGTATTTTAGTTTTCATGTACCTATGAAAATGAGAGATCTCTCCCCGCTCCTTGTTTTTTGTTGTTTTTAATTTTGGATATTACTTTTTCTATTTTGAAGCGTTAAAAAAAGCTTCTTTTTTTTTCTTGGAGTCCTTAATGCATTTATAGGGGAAATAATTTGTGTCGTTAATGGACAAAGATTTTGAGTTCAAGGAAGATATAATGCAAAAATGTATTAGATACTGAAGTGTACTCAATTTTCATTTTTACTTCCTTTTTTTTCGTTTTTGGTTGAAAATGGGAAAGCTCTCAAATATTTATGATGGAAGGTAAATGACGGGAAATTGTTCTCATGATGAAATAACGACAATTTTCCTCTATATGAATTTCTCTACTAGGAACTTGGGAGGGCAAGATATAAAATGTATCTGTATAAAGCTCATTGCTCTCGAGTCTCCCTTTGAAAATGAAATAAAATGATGGATACTTTTGAACTTGTGAGGTTAGTGCAATGGAGTGGAGTGAAGCTCTGTATTTGGCAAAGCATGAAAACGGAAAACCCTGCAAATATTATACATGAGAACGAAAGATGGAGAGCGAGAGAGAGAAAGCCACAGGGAAAATCTGAGAGAAAATTGAGTGGATTTTATTACGTATATTTCTTTTGGATTCATATCTTTGATTTATTTTATATTCGCTCTCGTTCTCTCGTACTCTCACTCACTCTCTCTCTCTCTCCATGTTGCCCTTTCTTGTTTTACAAGTAGTAAAAAGAAAAGGTTACTGGTAAAATCACAGTGGACTTGCTGTAGATTTTTTTTTCTTTTTCTTTTTTTTAAGATTTTTTTTTTTATATCTCGTCGACATTTTATTTACCTTTTGCCGGGTATTCTCAATAGTTCCGAAATTGCGATCCATAGTAAATATTAAATAAAATAAAGGGTTAGTTAAAAGTTATCGTTTATCAGGAATCACAGTTTTATAAATTACAACGGCGAATGACTATTACCAAAAGACTCTAGAAAAGACCTCTTGTATTTTTTTTGTAAAAGCTCTGCAGTAGTTGGTAGTTTGGTTGTAGGAGATGAAAAGGATAAAGCACGATGACCTGACATTGCTATTGTCGTTCTCATTATCATTTTCTCAGTCTCGTTGCTATTTTCGTAGTCGCCATTGTCGTCGTTGACTCTTGAGTGAGGTGAAGTACTTATTGATATTGATGGAGAGATTGGGGCAAATCTTTTCATATGCATCGACAGGGGTTCAAAGAGGTATTCATGAAGCTCTTTTTTTTCTTTTTTTTTTAGTCCTCTGTTACAATGGAAACGGTAGGAACTTTGGCAAGGGGCTGCTGCTCTCTGTGTTTTGTATGTTCGGTATGCGGGGCGCGAAAATGAGGTAACGGGAAAAGTAGTATAGAATTGAGAGAATCAGATTCGGATTTTGTTTCGGTTTCAGTTTTCCTATGAAACTGTAGGCGGAACTCTAGATGGATTTTCATGAACAAGGTAGAGGACGAGAGTTAGAGAGAGAGAGAGAATGAAAAGTTTTGTGAGCGAGTTAAAGAGTTCAAGTTGAGTAAAGTTGACGGTGGGCTGGGGAAATGTGGGTAGAGAGAAAGCAAAAGGAGAAAGTGGTTCATGTTAGATGATGAAGAAAGTATGTAGAGAGAGATAGAGAAAGTAGATTTTGTTTGTTGGACGGGTTGATTTTGATGGAACTGGAAGGTTTTCTGGCAGGTGGAGTCGGGAAAGCGGAAGGCTCCTCAGGTTCGGAATTTAGCTCGGACGAAAGAGGAGAACGAGCGCAAAAGATCTAGAAAATAGTTGTAAAAGTCCTACTCGCCCACAAAGTACGAAATACGAATGTTTCATACGAATGTGTGTCTGTGTACGAGAGAAAGAGAAAACCCGGGTCGGGTTGAAGCTTCACTCACGAGGACCAGAGAGAAAAGAGAGCGAGAGAGGGGAACGATGACTAGAACGACGACGAGTTTGTATTTTGTATCCAGAGGAGACGGTAGACGGACTGACAGATGCAGTGCATCAGTGGAGCCGAGTCGAGTTGCTTTTTCCTTGAGCTACAACGAGAAAGAGAACCTCCGACTTCCTCATCATTCCCTCCTATTGATTTTTTTCTCAATTCTACCGTTTCCACCAACTCTGTCTCGCTCTCTCTCTCTCTCGCTCTATAGTTCTTCTCCACTTTGCCCAAGCTTTTTTCAATCCTTTCCTTCCGTTGTCCGTATAGCAGAGCGTGTGTGGGGATTGGGATATATATATATGTATATATATATCCACGAGTGTGGATATGGTACAAAGGTATTCGTAGATGGTATTGATATTGTGTGTATTTGAATTGTAAATGTATCGGGTGGATATTTATATGGAAATTCGACTGATCATTAGACAGAGTTGTATCATGTCTATATATCGTGTGGGTAGTCAATGACTACTACTATTAGGAATCCATGAATGGTGTGTACCTGGCTCATGTTCAATTTGGGATATGCGTAGTTTAGTATTTTTGTTGTAGAGTTTGTGTGTGTGTGTGTGTGTGGAAGGGTAATGAATGCGAGGAAATGTGTGAATAAAAGAGAATCAACTTGAATCAGTCATAATGACAATGACGAATTTGAACATCTTTTTGGGGGGAGGAAGGAAATAGAGAAAAGGGGGGATCCGATAAGTATAGAGAACCAAGAGGACGGGGGAAAAGAAAACGAAGGAAAATGTATGTACCTATGTGCATGGAGAAGAAACAGGAAATGTTATGCTCTCTGTGTTATATAGTGAATGAATTCAATGGAATACATAGAATTGGTTGAGAATCAGGTGAAAGCTGAGAGTTGAAAATTGGAACTCACATACACATAGTATATATACACACAGTACGAAATGAAGTGGGAAACCATTGGCATATCTATTATTATGAAAGTGTACATATTATTTATACATTTATGCTCAGAGAATCAATAATCGATTCAAGTATGAATGCACACACATACACACACAAATCCTGTAGACTGTAGAGTCTTTACATGGAATTGAATAAAAAAATTGGAAATGTCAATGATTTTAAATTAAGTGATGTGTAGTGGAAGTGGAAATTGGAATGATGGTTGACGGGAAATAATGGAGATGTATTTAAATGAAAGAGTTTTTTTTTTAAACTTTTATTCTAAAAAGAGTGAGAGGGAAAAATAGAGAGGAAATTGGAACGAGTCTTGGACGAAAAACCAAGAAAAGTTACAGTTTAAACATTTTATTAAGAATTTTTGGATTGGTTTTTAAAGAAGGAAAGTCCTTGAGAATGCAGATAGTAATTAATATTTTTTAAAACGATGAGAATTACTGCATTAGAAATTTTGAACCAAACAAGTTCTGTTTCAATTTCAAATATCTGATTATAATCCTTTAAGACAGATATTTCTTTGATAAAAAAAAAAATACCAAGTGCGTGGTACCTATATAGTGGAAAAAATATAATATGGGGAATCCAATTGGAATAGTTAGATAGAAGAAATGGCAAAGGTTAAAAGAGTAGTCTCGAGTGTCCGAAACTGAGGAAACTCTTCAAGTCATGAAAGCTAGAAAGTTTTACTTTTGATATCACTGTCTCTTACGACTTCACAAAAGTCCACCTAATGAGTCTCTAACAATGTTGATTCTGACTCTCTTTTTTTTCGTTCTTGTCTTGTGAGCGAATATTTTTTCAGAAGACGACTACTATAAAGTAGAACTGGGGCTCGGGCCCGTCAACTAGTTATTCGTAATTACATGAACACGACCTTTCGAGTGTTTCCCCCAAGAAATAATATAATGGCTAAAAATAATTTTATAATAATAATAACATGGCTTGGTCTACTGTCTATAGAGGTCTTCACACGCAATGTGTCCGTGATCCATATTATTCGGCTCTTCCATATTAGCTAGCTTGAGTGGGTCGAAGTCGTCGTGGGTTTGGGTTTACGTCTTTTTTTGGTACGTTTTGCATTTGCATTCATGCAAAGTTTTTTTTTTTTTTTTCCTTCTCTCGCTCTCTTTCTCTTTCTCTCGTCAGTGGTAAAAGAGTTTTTCGTCTTCTTCTTCTTTGAGGCTTTTCCCATTTTGGTTTTCCACGGTTTTCGTCCTTTGTTAATGTTCTGGATCGATGACAAGGAGCAAGAGCCGCTGCTGGTTTTGAGCAGGTACACACGTACGAAGTAGTAGTTAGAAAATGGAAAGTAAAGAGAGCAGGTGAATTTTCACTAGCTTTTACAACTACCCAGGCTATTCAGAACAAGACCGAGACCAAGAAGGAAAACTCTTGTCTAGATTGTCTAGAGAGTCTCTCTCTCTCTATCTTGCTCCTTCTCTCGTTCTCAGTATACATGTGTAGTCTATGAAGAATTTGAGCTTGGAGGTGGTTTGGAAAATTCATCTGAGAAGAAGACGAAGAATATAATGAGCCTTATATAATTCATATGGGCTTCATTATATTGTATGGTGTATGGTTGAGTCTTAGATACCGCGGGACTTCTCCTTGATTTTACCTTAACGAGATCCCAATATGTATAGTTGCTTTCTATATGTATGCATGAAGGAACGAGTGTTCCGATAGGGTTTTGTGCAGAGTAAAATGTCGTTGATAGGATATATGTATGTATGTGAGATGTGAAGGGTATAGTGAAGTATAGTCCTATATAGTTATATATTTGATCAGAGATATCGATCAACATGATGGTTTTCATTCGGTAGGTTTCTTTATGGTAGCATCATCATCACATATGAAATGATGACGAGCAAGTGAAAGGGAAATTTTGATGTGTATGCGTAGATTTTGTGTGCAAGTATGTTTAAGGAATGGGTGGATTCTCTCTTTTTTGAATTTGAATTCCGATTTAAATTCAAATGTGAATTCTGGATTTGGAATTCGTGGCGTTTGGTAGTTTGGTCTACACTCTACATGGGGGGAGGATTTGTGTGCTGGGAATTTGGATTGCAAAAATGCAAATACACATACATGCGAATCTGAATTTGAATTAAATTCTTTATGCATAATATCTAGGGCAAGTTGAGTATGTAGATGTAGATATAGATGTAGAGATGTAATTCGAAGTAGAATGCAAAATAAATAATATTTTATGAGGATGTACATAAGTCGAGGATTTTTATTTGTGTGTATATGGGATGAGAAAACGACGAGGATGACGAGATGAGATGAGAGATGTGAGTGAAGGGATTTGGAAGGGATTATAAAAAGGAAAATGAGATGGCAATATGGGAAATTCGAGCCGTAGGTTTAATTGCAAGTTGTAGCTTATAACTTGTAGGTAGTATAGTGTAATGTTTGTTGATGTCAAATAAAATATGAAGATACAGGTTGAGGAGATATTATAGAGGAATCAGATATTGATGATCTCGGATATTGATGATATTGATATCAATATTTTATTCCTCTAGGAGATATTGAAGTTGTTTTAAATTGTTGTCGATGTATGAACTGATTTTCGCCTGTAAGAAAAACTCTCGGTTTGAAAAATAACTGCGAAAGCATTTTTATTATGGATTTGTTACGTGTGAGATCCACAAAATGAGAGTTGGCAGTTTCATGAATTGAAAATTGTAAAAACATGATTATGTTTTTTTATTCAATGGTATTCCCAAGTAAAGAGAAGACGTTTATCATGTATAATGCAAACGCTGATGTATATAAGTTGACGAGGGATTCGGAATGTGTAGAGATTTTCTGGATTGCGGTTTAGTTATTGGATTTGTGTGAGTTTTGCCTGTTTCGTCTGTACGGTAGACAGTGTAGAATAGAATAAACTGTATGATGTGACAAAATATGTATTAATGGAAAGTGGGTTATATGTACGGATATGTAACTGGAGGGTATCCCGGATTAAATTCAATGGGGTTTTAACTACACGTCCATGTAGAGCTTTTAAGCGTATTTTGGATGGTGAAGAGAGAGAGAGAGATAGAAAGAGCTCTGTAGAAATATCCTGTACATATATATTTATTTTCTTGTTTCTCTCTTCTCTTCAAAGTAGTTGGGACTGAGAGTGTATAGTTCAACAGAGCTTGGTCTTTGTACGCTACATAGACTTGAGTTAACTTTTGACTTTGGCTCGGGATTATCTTGTAAATTTTATGGATTTCATGCTTGGATTAGTACAAGTTCAAAGCTTCACACAGCGCAAAGTATGAAAGACAGAGAGAGAGTAAAGGAATTTATGCGAAGGCAATTGAAGGTGAAAGCGACAGGGAAGTGAAAGGGAAAGCAAATAGGAGGTTTTGGCAAAGACAAACTTTTCTCTCGTGTATGTATGCTGTTGTAGATTGTATATGTAACCTACATTGTATGTAGTTTGGAGTACGGATTTTATAAATTACAACAAACACACCCCCAGCGTAATAACGATCATGAAGGGTGAAGTAATTGTTTTTATTGTAGTTAATGAGAAGTGAGGAGGAGGCATCAGGTTTTCGTTGGAAAGTGGGAATTTAATTTAGTCGCAAGGCCAAAGGGATTGCCACAGTCATTTTCGGTTTAAATGCTAATTTTAATTTAGATTCTTTGTTTTTTTTTTTTTTGTGGTTGGTCTGTTATGTGAGCTTTATGGACTGTTTGTTTTTATGGCAGTGATAATGACGACCATTATCAAACGATTGTTTTTTAGTAAGAAAGTGTAAAGAAAAAAATCTAATCAAATCGTTAACGTTGTCTTGAGACTCGAGAGAGAATTTAGACGACAAAATAAATTTTGTTTGATTCGGATTTTCAATACATACTTTTATCATTGTAAGCATTTCCTTACGTGTCATTAATAACATCATCATAATTACTGGTTTGAAATTCAAACAAAGCTGCTAACCTATTGCACAAAGTTATATAAATTTTAACTTTGAGTTTACAGAGCCCGTATATATGTAGGTAGATTTCATTTCTATATTTGTAGATTCTGTGTGACTGTTTTTAGGTTTTGGAATATTAATATTAATACAAATCATGATGGTATTAATGTGCTGGATTCATACTTTTCATAAATGTACAAATATAACTTATAACTATTGGCTTCTTTTGTACTGTGTGTCATTTGTTTTTTGTTGGGGCTTTGAGGATTTATCAAGTTTATACTCTCTCCTTATTCCAAGGAAATTGAATGGAATTGGATTAGATTTCATCAAGAACATTCTCTCGCTCTGTTATATTTATGGAATCTGTTGGGGTAAGAGAAAAGTTTGGATTTGGGAGCAAGTGGTGTGTCCATCTCCGCATATAGCTTGATAAAATATAGCTTGTACCCTCTTTGTGTATATAGGTAGTAGGTATACAAAGGGTCGATTCGTATTGTGGAAATTTTGGAATAAAAAACAAAGTGTAAAGAAAGCTTTGTCATCCTTGACGATAACGATTACCTGGAGTGCACTTGGATGTTGGGGAGTTTTCCATTGTCCAAATTGAAAGTCAAACTTTTCTCTATAGTTCAAACTTCAAACTGTATGTGAAATGTGAAAGCAAAACAAACGGGGGGAGTGGAGCCATTTGCAGTTTACTTGTCTATTTGATATTTGATGACACACACACACAAACACAAAGAAATGGTTGCGCTCTAATGGTTTGAATTATTTATAATAGGAGAATCGAGCAAGAGAAATCTTTCTCTCCCAAGTTGGCTTTTGTACGACAATATTGGTTATTGACTTATTTCCAAAATTGAAAAGGTAGACTTACCTTAGGAAATGCCTATTTATCATAAATATTATTTGGAATCCCTCTAATGTTGAGCGATTCCCATGTTAAAATCTATACAAGTTGAGTTCACATTTGAAATGAAACTCACTGGGTCTACTTTAAAACAACAAAAAGGTTGCGTCAGTTGAGATTGTAAAATTCAACGGTTAAATTGTATTCCTTTCCAAGTCCCCACATACAACGGAAAAGAGAGAGAGAGGAAGCGTCTTTTTCACACTTTCTTCTGGCCTTTGAGTGACTGCAGTCATTTTTCAATAAAATAAATTCAGAAAAGCTCAATTCCCATTTTCCAATTAAACTTAATTCATCATCCAGGAATAAATAAATGGTCATCGCACAATTTGAACTACGATTCAAACTTGTAGAGAGACATTCCTTTTCATGTGAAAATGAAATTGAAGGGAGAAATTCACTATTCAATAGAGAGAATCGAGAATCATGGTATTCAAGAGTTTTTTTGTGTTTGTATGTACTATTGTGTGAACTACAAAAGTAAATACATCTTTGTTTTTTCCTTGTTCAATTTATACAGGAACAAATGCAAGAGGTGATCGATGCCATGTTTGAACGAAAAGTGACCAAAGGAGAGTTTGTTATCCAGCAAGGAGAAGATGGAGACAACTATTATTGTGTAACATCGTGAGTTTCCTCTCTTTTTCTTTATTACAAAACAATTAATTAATTACTAATGAAAATAATTTTCTACATATCGACATTTTGGCTTTATGAGAAGAATGAAAACAAACTCCAGGAATTATATAAAAAAGAAAGAAAATTATGCATTATTAAATGACACCACACAAACTAATACTAATACAAAACTAACGTTTTTTCTTCATCTCATTGCTCTCGTTTGACTAAAAATTCTAAATATTATTGATTTCTGACGAGTGAAGGTAATTAAATAATCAAAATTCCATGTTATTATGTAAACAGGGGAAAGTACAAGGTGTATGTGAAACCAGATGGAGAAGCGACGGCTAGAGCTGTTGGAGGTTATGACGGCAGCGGTAGTTTTGGAGAATTGGCCCTTATGTACAATATGCCTCGGGCTGCGTCAGTGCAGGCCGAAACAGATGGGACACTATGGGCCATGGACAGGCAGACCTTGTGAGTGTTCCCCAGTGTTTCGACACTTTTCTTTGTTTTCTAAAGTTTGTACGAGTTTGACATGAAAACCTATAAGGATATTGTACTCTATTGATAGTACCTACTTATTACTTATGCTCTTACTATTACTATAATTCTTTCTCATTGTGTGTAGCCGGAAAATTGTACTCAAGAATGCCTTTAAGAAGCGAAAAATGTACGAGACTCTCATCGACTCTGTTCCCATGCTTAAATCTCTCGAGGTGAGTTGAATGTGTTATTTCAATATTGGATTTTACATTGGTGATGTTTTGATTAGAGTTGAATGAAAACGGAATGGAAATGCACGACTACACGTACCGGCGTACCGGATTGTGAATGTAATTAAATTTTGTGGTTTTAGAACTACGAACGGCTGAATTTGGCAGACGCTCTTGTTCCTCGATCTTATTCGGCAGGGGATGCAATTATTCGCCAGGGTGATGCAGCCGATGGCATGTATTTTGTAGAAGATGGCTTAGTCCGAATTGTCAAGGTTGACCATAATGGCGTGGAAAAAGAGTTGAATCGGGCGGGCAAAGGCGGGTATTTCGGAGAGCTGGCTCTCCTCACCAAAAAACCCAGAGCGGCGACCGTATACGCAGAGGGGAATGTCAAACTTGCATGTAAGTTATGAATACAATAACAATGTTTATGAGCTTTTGTAGATTGAGACCTGGAGATGCTTCCCACCATGTCTGAATTTCATGATGTTGTATTTTTTTCCTTAAAGTAATGCTCATGAAATAAGGTGTTGAGTCTTCATTGGAATTTTTTCAAAATCCCCCCCCCCCATGAGGGGTAGGGGATTTTTCAAAGTTCCGATTATCGGGACACTTATGTATGGCAAAGAGGAAACAACTTTTTTGTGAAATTTTCTTTTAGGCGAGGATTTACCCCAATAAATTTCAAAAAAACGTTTTTTATACAATGGCGGTTTCTGCCGTTTCAAGGGACAAGAAAATGCGCTGCCGTTTCTCCAAACTTGTTCCGATTAAGATGAAACGTCGTAGAAAGATAGATATTGACCACGAAAGGATGTTTTATTTTGGGCAAAACCGAATTCCGAGTAGTTTGACCTGCAACTGGTTTTCCGCGACAACTCGGTCTTTTCGGCGCCCTGACCGAACCTGATAAAAAATGTGATAAAATTAGAGAGACAGATTGTTTTTGGGTGTCTATGAAAAAATTAACCCTTTGACCTTTAGAGGACGGTCCTCTTAAGGTCATATTTACACATTATATAGACGAACTAGCATGAAATTTACTGGGGTAAATCCTCTGCTAAAAGAAAATTTCACAAAAAAAGTTATTTCCTCTTTGCCCTACATAAGTGTCCCGATAATCGCATGAGACGGAACTTCGAAAAATCACCTACCCCTCATGGTGGGGGGAAGCATCTCCAGGTCTCAATCTACAAAAGCTCTTATCATGTTGACATAAAATATTTGCACTTTAGAATTTCATAGAAAAGAAGAGACATACTGTAATAGTAAAGAAATACTGTTCCGTAAATTTAACTGGATGTTTTTGTTACATTTCAAACACAGTTCTGGACGTGGACGCATTTGAACGTTTGTTGGGTCCATGTATGTCAATCATGCAGCGGAATGCGGAAGGTTATGAAGCGCAACTTGTGAAAATATTTGGCTCAAAGGCAGCTATTACGGATATTCGGTAAGGAAACTCATAAAAGCTTGAAGCAGGAAACCAAAATAAAAAACCGACTTATAACTCATAACCTACCTCAAAAACTATCCATTCCCATACGAAAAAAACTTTAAATATTCCGACGGCAAAAGGAAAGGCGAAAGGAGGAAACCAAAAAATCTACACCAAACTACTCTACTCGCAAAGATGAAACAAAAATTTGGTTTCTCTCTCCAAATTTTCAAAATCTTATTTATAAAATCAAATATTCCTCGCTTGTTTTATTGACATCAAAATCAAATCAAATAATAACAAACCTATACTACTACTCTACTACCTTGAAACAAAAAAATGTGCTCCTGTGTTTTTCCTACCTTCTGCCTCTCTGCTAAATTAAATTATAATACGCTATTTTACTACATGCTAATATACATAGATGATAGACGACAAGAAAAAAGTTTTAAACGTGAAGATTCGTAAAGTGTATGTACATACACCGAACATTATTGTATAAAAAAACTATATCTATCTTTTCGTCTTCTCCGCCCGCAAATCAAAAAAAGAAAGAACCTCAATTCTCAAATCCTGAACTATTAAATCCCCAAATCGAATTCCAAGAATAATAATAATATAATAACAATAATTATAATATATCATTACAAGAGAGAGTTTGACAACTAACTTTACTAAAAAAAACAAGCAAAGTCTAAAAACAACTGTTAATCTGTTGTGGACTGTTAACGCTAGAAGCTACAACTAATCTTGAATCATTCAAGACTTGAATGATGTGTCATTGCCATAATTATATTGTGAATCGTCGGAAATCGTGTGAAACTTAAATATTACCAATTACTCATCAGCAAAACAGATATATAAAATATATATAATATAAATAATAATTTTTAAAAAAGAAAGAGAAAACAAACAACATCAAGCAAACCTAATTGGTGTCTTGAGGCATGATCTATGTATAAATAGATAATTTATAATTGTGAATGAACTCTAATTTACAAAAGATAATTGTAAGATTTTAATTTCTTTGTAACGTTCATTATTACAATTTTGACCACCCACACAATCATCAAAAGAATTACATATATAGAGTAAATGACAAATTATATAAGGTCACCTAATTAAGGTGTAAATAGTCAAATCATAATGTACTCTTATACTTACAGTTTTAAAACTACAGCTAAACAGACTCCTTTAATACGAAAACATATAAAATATAATAATAACCTACCTAAACAAAGTATAATAGTAATAATATTGAAAGTAAGACAGCCGAGAAAATCATTAGGTATAACTTTGTGAAGAAAACGAAAAGAATGACTATGGTGTGTAATGCATAAAACGAGAGTCTCATTTCAAGACCTTAGGCTACGATAACATATATTATTTACTTAGGATAGAAACTGTATTTGATTGCAACAATAATATCATCATATAAATCTACAAACGCAAACAACAAACAAAGTATTCAAAGTTTTTTTGTGAACAAATACAGTTTTCTTATTGAATTTACAAGTGTTATAGAAGTTGTGGAGAGACTACTTTTGAATTGTAATTTCCGATAAGGTTAAATATAAAGATTATACAAATTTTAAGACTTGACAGAAAGATAGAATTAAGAGTAAGCAGTCGTAACTCGTAAATATAATAATATTA
Source organism: Gisinianus flammeolus (assembly GCA_034699125.1). NCBI lineage: Eukaryota > Metazoa > Arthropoda > Collembola > Symphypleona > Katiannidae > Gisinianus > Gisinianus flammeolus. Next base: position 6,910 of record JAIUND010001357.1, on the reverse strand, counting down.
TAAACAACAAAATCAACAGTATTGCCACGAGTTCACGAACATGGGATAGTTCAAAAAACCTTGATACAATATTATAAATTATTATTACTAAATGTATATAGGTGACGTATTAAAAAAGCTTTGAAAGACTCCAAACCACCATTGTACCCATTACATTAATGGTATTAATAAGATGATGTCTCATTTAGGTAGATTTTTTCCAGCTGTTTTGACTTTTACTTTCATCCATCACATTTGAGTGAAAGTACGTAGAAAGCAAACTCAATACATACCTAATTTAAAACATTACTACACGTATATGTGCCATAGTTATTATAGTTATTATTTTTAATTACTATACAAGGAAACTAAAAGGGAAAGGTATTACAATTATACTTTCTCATTCATAGCCATTATAATTTTCTTGCGTAAATTACACATTACACAGTGAACAACAAGGAATTTAAAATTTTCATTCATCAGGAATTTCCTGGTAAATTTTATTCCGAACAGACTGATTACAGTCTATAATAATAATATAGACTATATCGTTCTTGATATTTAAAACAAAAGTTACACTGCTACATATAACAATTCTAAATATGTAACTACATAATACTTATTATTTTAAAAACATTAGACGATGTAGGTATCCTTATTATTTTCTATTTATTCCCTTCCTTTTTTGAACTGATCTGGTTTAAATTGAGTAGTTTGATTTGGCGCATATACCTTTAATAGACTGTGAGTGACTTTCTGGTATTTAACATGAGATAAAAAATATTGTTAATCTTGTTATAAGTATAATTACTAAGCAAAAATAGACTAGTTATTTAATATAACTTTACTATTAGTTTCGAATGAGAAAGAAAGTAGGTTCACCTTGTTGAAGTTTACATATATGATAAATAGTTAAAGTATGATTATGAATCATAATTTATGATTGTTCTTGCTGTGAGTTAACAAAAAATAATGATTATTAATAATAATTGTGGAGATTCTAATTTGTAATCCGTGTGGTGTCTCATTGTTATAATGTGTTATCTGTTATGTTATATTATTATTTATTGTTGATAATAATACGAGTCCAGTCTTCAATATGATAACAATTAACGGCGTACTTCATACTTACAAAACCCCATAAATGATGTCATGTGAGTGTATTTGTAATTTGTACTACACTAATCATAGTTATCGTGTTTTGCTGTAACTGTTGTTGTCTTCACATCTTGTCATTACGTTTCAATTAATTAATTTTAATACTGTCGGGTAATTGTTAATTGTGATTTTCGTTAGATTGTAATTTTGTACTTTATTGTTAAATCGTCGAAAAAATTTGGTGAACAGAAACAAAAAAGAATGAAATTTATGTAATGTACATGTACTGATTATATGACACCCTGATCTATTTGTATGTAGAGAGCCAGGCGAGCTGTAAAAGGATTGGGAACATGTGGGGAACCCTTCTTTGACCTTTGAACAATTGCATGATGCAATTACCATAAAATTGCACAGAATCACAGGGAAAACATACAATGCAAGATTTGTCTACTTTTTATTTACTAATATTTATTATGTATAACTTAACATTTGGGGCATTTCGGGCTATGGACGTAACAAATTCTAATTTGCGATATTCTATAATCTCCCTACTCTCACTTCACATCTACTTGATTTTATGAAATTTTATTTATTTTGATTTAATCATGTGGATTTTATTTGTTGTTTTCATTTTTTTGATTGCTTGATTGTTTTTTTTTATTTTACAGGTGGTGGATTTTCTAATTTCTCTTTAAAAAATTCTCGTACTCGGCTAAAAGAAAGAGACATTAATTACCTTATAATTTCAATAATGTATTGACTTATGTAAATTATTTACGTACAATAACATCGTAATTGTTAATTTTTATCATTTGATATATACATATTAATAATATGATATATGATATTATTTGACATGATATTGTAATACGACTAACCACAGTTGTACTATACGAATTTGAAATTCGATAGTTAGGTAGGTTTGTCAATAATAATAAGAATAATTTTGGGAGCTTTAGATTAATTTTCAAATGCCCTATAATTATATTAAGTAATATTTAATTGTCTATTAGTTTTCATTTAATTACTGTCATGATTTCTCTCTGTGACTCTGTGCATGTTGTGAGTAGTTATATGTAATGAAAAAAAGAGGATATTGAAATTGAAGAAAGCCAAAATCAACAGAAAATTGTTTGAATGTTTAGTTATACATTACAACACGAGTTTTATTTAGTTGTTCGGAAAGTATATGTAAGAACTATCACTTATTATCAAGTATATAGACATGCAATATATATATGCATTTAATTGTAAATTTTAAAATTTGTCTATTTTTATCCTATATACACATTGTAAGTCATTCAATGAAGATTTGATTCGAGTTTAAATTAAGTAGGTATGTCAATCATGTTTATTATTATCGATAATCATTAACATATTATGTGTTTACTGTATACTTACTAACTTACAATGAGTTTAGCCAATTCATTTCCATTTGAACTTTATGTCGAGAAAAAAAAACAGAATAGAAGGTGCAGTTTTTATGTGAGTATTTTGTTTGTTGCTGGCGACAAATGAGTATAGGAGTGTTCAACAACAGCTTTTAAATTTTCAGATTTACAATAATAATGAAGATTATTATTATTATTGAAGATCCAAATGCATATGGATACATATTGATAAATGTCATTTTTATTTACATTTAAATGTTATGTATTTTAAGTTTAAGCCTATATTATTAATTTTACTAGTTGACCTTATTACGTAATTATATAATTTTAAAAACATTCGTTCACTGTCATTTAAAAGCATTTATATAGGCGTACAATTAATAATAATAATACCCTACATGTATATCGATTAGTAATGCATATATATACTATACGAAATGGGTAAAACGAGACGCGGATGTTTAGTTTGTACCAAGACAAAGTCAATGCGTTTTAGTTGCTTTTATTACGTGTTGTTCGTCGTACTTACATATTGTAAATTGTCTAATATTATTTATGTTAACGAAATACTCGAGTACTCTAATTATTTTAATATTCTCACATTATTATTGATCACTCAGTATATTATTGTTGCGTTACTTATTTGGTTCAAGTATAAGGAAACTTGGACTCCAAGTCTTGGAGTGTCAAAGTCAGAGTCAAAACACTTTGGGAACTACATCATGTCCACTTATATAGTATAAGAGTACGAATAAAATGATTAAAAAATATCTTTTCTATAAAGACTAACGGAAGACTTTAATACATAATTAAAATCATTTAATACGTTTTAAATTTGATAAACAAATTTTCTTTTACGAAAAAATGAAATGATGAATATCCCTCTACTTAGTAGAGTCCACTAGTTTAAGCCTAAATTATTTCATAACAAAAGCCATATTATAAGTATGATGCCTACATAATGTTATTATCATTGTGTATTTAATATGTTTCACTACTACTGCAAAAACATTAATATCGAGCTATATAGTACATTACCATTATCTACCTATATGATCCGAAATTTATTGTGTATAATTACTAATTTCGTCATAATATAGAATGTATCTAACATAATAATAATACTGTCGTTATATTGTAAAAGTCTGGTCGTCTATAACAGCTAACCTGTAGAATTTATACATAAGGCGTAATTTATTTTATTGTCAAACGTATTATAAGTATTAAGTATATATTAGATCTACTTACGTAAATATAATACTGAAAAAATGCATAATTCATACACAACCACATAACAAAGAGAGACCTTGAAATTTGAACTTACTTGTATTGTTACATGGAAACTGACAACAATGTAATTATTAAATGATAAAAATACTTATATACAAAACTTAGCTATAGACAAGATTATTGTAATAAAATGAATAATGACGAATGGGGAGGTGACTAAAAAATTATTGTTAATTTGTATATTTGAGACAGTGATGAAATTGTGTGTGTCAACAGTCGCATCATTTGGAATTATCATTATTATACCAATAAATTAAAATTATTCTTGTAGTAATAATTGTGTGATGGATACAAATGATTTATCGTTGACCGTCGTGATTCTCGATTCTCCCGTGTGTGTATTTACGATTGTAAAAAACTACTACTAATCTCGAACGTTATCATAAAATATCATTGTGTATGTATAACGATAGTAGATAAAGAAAAAACACAGCATGGAAGACGTATCTGTAATTGTATTTATTAAAATACAATTATTATTATAAAATGAATATGAAATACTGTGCACATTTTAACTTACAAGTGAAATGATCTACAAAAAAAATTATGTGTACTTATATATGACACATAGGACATGAGAAAGAAATATTGTGAGCTATGATGAATTATTATGAACATATACCTACTATTGATATCCATATAATTATTATAAAAGAATTCAGTGAAGGTGAAATATAATTAGTACATGTATAAGTTCTATATATTATATATATGAAAATGAATGGATGGCATATTTATGGGGAATTAAATAACTGTGATTTTCTTCCAAAACAACTTGAGTTATTAGTATTGCTTTAATAGGCATTCATTTCATGTACTGTAGTTAATTTAATGAAATGGTCACCACTTTGTTCCCTGTTGCTTTCAAACGAATTTGCCATCCTTCCATCTTGAGATTCCGGAGGATCTCAACCCCAAAAGAAATTGGGGATAAAATCAAGCCAGCCACGAAGGCTGTAAAGCAAACAATTAAATTTACCATACCAAATGGTTTCAATCCACAGGCTCCTAAGTCTCTCTCTCGTCACATCATCCACATAATTTGGAATAAATTAAGCCATTGACATTCTCATACTCTGTTGGCAATTTCCAGTGAAAGGGGTGAAAGTAAATGGCATACGCGTACCGGAATTTCCACATGAATGAACATATCAATTCCTACCGACCTTTTACGAGCAGTTAACTTTCATATATTCTTCTTGTACAAAAAACCGTGCATGCATTTAAATTCAGTGGTTTAGTTAAAGTTGATTTCAACAAAAGATAACTATTATCAGCAATGCAACTCGAAGAAATTTCTTTGAAATCGATTTGAATACCGAAATAACTTGATAAATCGGTAATTAAATTTTTAAGTTTGTTCATTTGATTATCAAACATAGCTCATGTCTTTGGCTATACCATACACGGAATAATTCAGTTTCTCTCCCTGGTTCATCACATCATGTGGCTGTGGTAATATTGACCCCAGAGACCACACACATACACTTTGACTTTCAAAAACGGTTCATTCACCATACCATTCACCATATACATGTACACCGTACGCATATATACTTACATGTATGAAATGCTCAGGTGAAAGTCTGGGCTTTCTTTTTGCATGTATGTATATAGATAAAATCTTTTGGGACGTGTGGAGTGAAATTGAGAAATAAAGCAAGATGGATCATTTTCTTGTGTGAAAACAAAACTTTTTTTTTTTGGAATTTTCTCGCATCTGAGATTTTATGAACAGGATTGTGAGAATAAATGATAAATGTTAGGATGTATACATGAGCTCAATAAGCTAAACTGAATCGAAGCCTGGGAAAATTCTGTTGAGATTTTCATCCTGGCAATATTTCCCATTCATCTAAATGTGAGATTTGCTACTGCATGACTGTATAAAAAAAAAGAAGCTATATATATTTATATGATGCATATATACCAAATTCAAAATACATTGTAATTATGCCGAATCTACACTGCAGGTTTTAAAAAGATGAGCTTTGCACATGTACTTATACTATACTCTCCGCCATTTGCTGTTCAACTTCAATCTTCATCTTCTTCTTTCTTCTCCTATTGTTTTATCGTGTATTCCGTTAATTTTTTAGAAAAGGACAAAGTCACTGTAGTTTTGTGAATTTCTTAAAAATTTCAGAAATACAAAAGTCAAAATATTATAAACACAATCGACGCGTAATTTTACATAGTATTTTTGGTAAAATTACCATGTTAGTTCGTTTTACCGTTTTCGAGGTTTTGAACGTTAATTATAATTAAAGCCTGTCGTTCACATTCACATACGTACGACGCATACGCCGCCTTAGCGGCCAAATATAGAACTGTTCTCCGTACCATTGACCCTTAAAAAGGAGCCCGCAAACACATTTATAACACATAACATTTACTCTGTCCTCTGAACTATTCTGTTGCTGTACAAAAGACCGAGAAATCCAATTATTTCCTTGACTCGATCCCCATGCATTCAACTCCCTCGATGAAAATTTCAGTTAAAAATTTGACCATGTGCCTTTTGTGAATGTGCAAGTTGAATGGCAAAGGGATGTAAAGAAAACCATCGTTATCTTTTGTTTTCATTTTTACTATTATTATTATTACTATTATGTTGTATATTATTCAGCTTGTTTAAGTATTTTAACATGACAATTACAATTACCATTCACATTGGAATTGCATATATAAGCTGTATTTTCCTGTATTAAAAATGGTTATCACTCTCTCTCTCTTTCTCGCAAAGTAATAGGTACATAATTTACTACCTATTGCGTACGCACTTCAACTCACATTCATATCGTACATTATTATATTCACTCTGTATTTTATTTTATTGTTAATCCTCCTCGTTGGTCTTTGTTCATTTAGTACGATATTTCGCGTAGTGGCTATCTTTGAGTTTTATAGGACTCGAGTTGAAGTCGCTATATCTGTAATAAATATTAAATATATAGACGTATTTTTAGTCTTTTATCTTGTGTTTGTCCTGCTGGACGTGGAGGACTGGAGACTGTTGTAACGAGATTAGACCTCCTTGAGGCTAACTCGGAGCTAGAGAGAGAGAGAGAGAGAAAAGTGGAGGGATCAAGAGCGTCAGTAAGGATTCTGGAGCGGACGACCAACGACCAACTCACACACAAGTTTGG
>JAIUND010001356.1:0-37104 GCA_034699125.1 Gisinianus flammeolus | reverse complement strand
AACCCTGTATTATCATTGGGCCCCGGAAGGCGCATACTGCACGTTAACATATATGAACGCTCACCCAAATTCGCCTTCTGGGGCCAAATGATAATACAGGGTTATGGAACTTAGCCGACGATATATAGTATTCCTCTAGGCTTTGACTGTGTGTGTGTGTCTTTGTCCATTATCTCCCCCGAAACTACTGAACCGATTTCAATGATGTTAAGTCCAAGGGCAGGTCCTTGGCCAGCTTGTTGCGTATAGGGTGGGTGGCGTTGACCTCGAGGTCACGGAATTACTGCACTACTGCAAGTTAAAGTTGAAACTCTTGCTATGAATACGAATGGCGCGCGGCGACTTGCGAGGGCTCGACTTGAATTGAAACAGACTCTGTTCATACAACCTTAATGGCGCATGGCCAACCAATCATTAAATTAGCTAAGTCCAACTGTCCCAGAGTTCAACCGTGACCAATGTGACCAAGAAGGGCCCAAATATTTTAAAAACTGAGAATTTTTCGAATTTTTTAAGGAAAGCGAGGAATTGAGTGAATTTGGATTTTAAGCAAATTAAAGTAACATGTAGGAAGAGAAAGTTCTAATGCCAGCCAGCGCACCAAAGCAATTATAGCCAGCATTCCTAAATTAGGTCCGAATAAAAAAGGGCAGTGGAACTAAATTAAATTATATAGGTCCGGGGAAAATGTCAGCGGAACTAAATTTGGTCCGGGGAAAACAAGGGCAGCGTAACTAAATCAGAGCCGAGAAAAAAAGTCAGCGTACCTACATAAATCGGGTCCAAGGAAAACGAGCTGATTGGAGTTTGGGACATTTATGTAATTCTTAGATTTTTATTTCAAAACGATTTTTCAATATAAATTCATTTTGTATGCACAACGTAACAAAAGATTAAGTTTTAGTCCGTTTAGCCATGAGTAGCCAAAAATGACTTGCACACCAGTCTGGAAGAAACTCAATTTTTGACATGTGGACGGCCATAAGGGTCAGTAGTTTCGGATGGCTAGAAGTATTAGCCAGTTTCATGGGCTACCCATCTATGTAGTATTTACATATATCTATATGTAAAATATACATGTAGAAAAAGTTTGGGTGGTTTTGTGGCTCCTCAATGTATTTTTATTACGTGTTGATATGCTAATGTACAAATTCGAGTACATACATACGTACTAAATTCTGTGTGTAGGTATATCGGATATTTCTATATCCATATGATAATTGTGAGTTTCTTAATGGTTTCTTATGGTAGGGAGGAAGAGAGAGAGAAGGAAAGTTGAAGGTGAGTCGAGTGTACCGTATAGTATAGATTGCAGATACAAGTCTGGCGACATACACACACACACACGTACATACATCCACACAACAACAAAACCAGGACCAGAAAGTTAAAGCCCAAAGACTTACCTCAGTTTTCCTTGGCTTCAAGGCATCTCCGTCTCTTTCTCATACATCAAAATACGTACAGGTATATTTAAGTAGGAACAAAACACTCGGAGAGGTTCTCTCTCTCTCTCTCTCTCTCTCTCTCTCTCTCTCTCTCTCTCTCTCTCCAAGAAATCTAATATAAAGTCTATTGTGCTGAACAAAGAAATCCATACGATATCCCTCTACAGGCTACATACTAAAGAAGAATAGTATATACAAAGTCTTAATGGTCCTCCTACGTGGTGGTGTCTGTCTGCATATACAAAAGGTAAAATCAAATGAGATTTGAGAAAAAGAGAAGAAATAAAAAGAAAATACACACGTACATATGAGTGCAGGAGAGAATGAGAGAGAATGAGAGAGAGAGAACAGGATAAGAATAGTAAATGACTGGGGAGTACATAGCGGGTAACCATAGTCATAATTTACAGATAGATATTTTTATGAGACGTTCATTGCTCGACGAAAACATGGATGATGAGCGTTGTACATTTTTCAAAGATTGGTTCCTCGCATATCAAAAATATATATGTATGTATCTGAACGTCTACGCAACGCACAAACACACTTTACCCTGTTTCTCATCTCTTTTCTATGAGAAAGCTTCTACATTCTCCTGTAGCTGTAGCTGTATGTGTCCAATCCAATGCAAATGTAAAGGTAAATAATAATAAGACACAGGAATGAAATGAAAGCTTTGGGCTGTACATATATCTGTAATACAGAAGAAGTCTGGTTCTGGTAGCTACTTATGCATGCACATGCTCATTTCGTATACATATACGTACATACACACTACACACTTATGATATCCATAAGAGGATCTTGAAAGAATAAGAGGTGTGTGTGACTGTGTGACTGTGTGAGTGGAGTGGAGTGTGTTGTGTATATGTACTTAGGTATATGTATCTACTGTGAGGATCTTGCTCAAGATTTCCATTTCAACGTAATTCTTGCATCTGTAAGTAAAGTAAAGGTTGAAGGACGAGAGACGACGACGATGGCAAACAGTTGTGGAATCACTTATTTTTCCTTTTGTAGGTCAGGTTTAAGGTCGTTCATTCCTATTCATTGGCTATACATACTGTACTGATTGTAAATATTCTTGAATGATAAAATGATGAAGGTGTATCCGTAATTCTGTGTAGACTAGAGAGCAGAATCATCATCATATCATCGTGAGTCTGCCCTGAGACGATCATGGTGGTGGTGATGATCAAGTTGATGATGAATATTATGATCAAGACCAAAAGTCATTTTGTGCACAGTTCATTGATATGATAAGAGAAACTGTAAGAAGTGCATTTAGATATAAATAAAGAAATAGTTTGCACGTAGTCAAAGATAGGTAAAAGGGAAAACTTATCGCATAATTCTTGATCTGTTCTTATAAGTAGGAAACAGATGGACATTTATGCCGACATTCATTCGACGCACACGACCATAAATACTCGAATGAAACCTTTGAAAGTCTCTTTTTTCCTCTCTTCCTCTCCTTCTTTGTGTACACACACACACTCTCACACACGTAGACACACACACAACAGTATAAAATGAAAATAAAAATGAAAACGAAACGAGAGAGAAAATATGACGAATGTATGACATTTTTCTTTGATTGTTTACCCTTTCAATTCATAATCATGATGACCAGGAGAGTGTCCATGTCATTTTATTGCTTTACTTCACATTTGAAATGCACACACGAACGACACCACGACACGACAATTTCTTCCCCTTTTTTCTAGACACAGATTCATAATATAATATATCAAGAGCGTGTAAAAGTTGACGGGATTTGAGGTTAGAAAATACGTATGGATGGAAATGAAATGTGGAATGTAGTGAACAAGTTGATCAATGTGGAACAACGTCAAGTCCATCCATAACAAAGTGCAAGAGCACACAGGTAAACGACATAAGACATGAAGCGTAAGAGTAATTAGATAAATTCTTCCATATGAGTTAACTCGTTTAGGATCCCATCAGATTTATTACATACAAACACAAACAAACAAGTATACAAAAGTTACAACTAATAATGCCCAACAAAAATTCCCTGTCTCTGTCTCTGTTCTACACGGACTCGTTACTCGTTATTCGTTATGCACTTGTGTACTCCAACCCATGAATAAAATGTAATAATCTCTTCACTTTCTTAACCTTTGTGTACTCTTGTTTTGTGTAGGGATGTCAGGAATCCTGACTCAGGATGGCAGTTGGCATTGTGACATGTCGTATAGGGTGTGTTCATTCAACCAAAGCCAGTCTCTCTCTCTCTCTCTCTCACTCTAAATAAATTTAAAACTAAACCAAATCAGTCCCTATAAGTTGAATTTTATTACTTTTTGGAAATACAATTGGGGTTTGGGTATTGGGTATCAATCAGTAGAATGAAAACAACAAAATGAGAGAATGAGAGAAATTAAAACATGTACCTAGTCATTTTTTGTGTATGGGAAGTCAGAGAGAGAGAGAGAGAGAGAGAGAGAGAAAGAGAAAAAAAAACTAAAATATTTAACTTTCTCTGTCTGGATTTTTTGGATGATTATACACGAGAGTTTTCGTGGAAAACCTAATTAGAGTACCATCATCATCATTCTCTATTATGGTTCCATTGAAATTGAAACTGTCTTATTTATGATGACGATGGGTATAATGATAATCACAAAGAATATACACATAGTCAACAGTACATGGACTATGTGCAAACTGTGGGGACCCGTCTCAAATTTTGAGACTCAAAACTCTATACGACGAATCTTTTTTAGCAACAATCTGTGAAAAAAAAGTCTAGATAGATAAAGGTCTGACGCCCGTTTAAATCCATTAAAAAAAAGTCTACACAGAACAAAACAACAGCTCAAACGTTGCGTTACCGTCTGTATATTTTATAATGTTTGGCATTTTGGCTTTTATGGCTAAAGGTGACTTGAAATAGAGAGAGAATCACAACAACATTTAACTGTCACGGCTTTTAAATTTTTTTTTAATCTGTTGAAAACTATTACTGATATGCGCCTGACTTTCTGATTTAAACAGACGACGAAACGTCAAACATATAATAAAAGATACGGGGCAAAGAAAGTCGGATTTGAAACTAAAATAGGTACGATTGATAACAATATTTTTTAAAGACTCGTAAAAATTGGAAACTGGAACTTTTGAACTTTATCTTGGAAACTGAAAAGTTTTTTTCTTAATCTTTGTCTTTTACAGTTTACAGTTTATGACTTTTTCCTTTTCTCTTGAAGAATAAATGTATAAAAATATTTACAAATGACAAATTCCTCTGTACTTACAAACAATGTATAAAAATAAATTACTCACAGATAAGTAATGGACATCTGTTCTGTTATTGGAATAAAAGTGAGATTCTAACTTTTTTTTACAGTATCTGTATTTTATACGATTCTTTCAAGGAAAAAACATATCTGAAGTATACGATACATTTCATGTTGCCGCTTGTGCTTTTCGTGTCCACATGGTAATAAATTATCAAGAAAGAAAAACTGTCAACCAAAAGAAATAGAAATGGAAGAGAGAGAGAGAGAGAGAAGAGGAAGGAATAAGGTCGTTGGTGGACAAATGCAAACGCATTATTTGTCATTTGTCAAGCAGAATTTCTAGAGGCATTTTGTGATGAGAGTATAAATCTACAAAGAATGCTATACAGAATCAAGCGAATATGTCATTTCATTGTGAATTGTGAATTCCATGCCGCCGTTCAACTCTTTTCATGCTCTCAGCTTCTCACATTTCAAACATGAGGACAAGAACAACAACCGTCTTTTGCCTGATTCAGCACATCCACGGTGTGTCAACTATACTATATGAGCTTGGAAAATATTACTATATTTAAAAAATAAAATCAACTCCTTCCGTTCGTGTGTATAGTCTATGGAGCTCTCTTACTGAATTTGGTTTATCCACTGCTTAATCTTCCACTGTTGTGTTGTGTTGTGTTGGGTGAAAAGAGAGACTCGACTCGGACTGAAATCGTACAGAGATTCGAGTGAGGTGTAAATTTGGCGATTTGTGAAAGTTCCTCTTCGTCTTCTCCTTCTCCGTCTCCTTTTGCTTCTCTCGTAGACACGTGAAGTATAAAAAAGAGGACCAACAAATTTACCTACCATTTGTCAGGCACACCTTTAAACGATAGTTTAAACTTATTAAACTGTCTGACTGTCCATTGACCTGATCGTAAAATTGCGCATTACTGTTGTGTACACACATTCACTCTCTATTCATACGGTATATGGAAATAGTCAAAATTGTCATATAATTGAGTCGTCGTATACAATCACAATGACCAACTTCATCTGATTTTAACCTAACCTTAAGCTCCCCCATGTACCTATTTTAAAGACATCGCAGCCTCATCAGTCATCAGTTAAACACACTTTTAACTGTGCTAATCATATGATTGGATTTTAACAATATTCTCCATTCAAATTTAATCTTTTTCTCTTTCTCTATTTACTTACAGATATAACATAACGAAAACGATGAGTAAAGTGTATGCAGGAATACAGTTATAACTATTCCGAATTCGCCATCCAAAATCCTTTCCTTTGTACTTACAAAATACGAACAGACAGCGTATTCCTATTTATTCTATGTGCACATATCCATATTTATTTATCATGTGCTTTGGCTTTTGGTTCTAACACGATCACGTCCCTGCAATTAGCACAGAAAAAATCATGTGCAAATGAGAATAAGAAAATGAATTAAGAAAGGATTTTCATCCTCAGAGTTAATGCACGTACACTCATATACTAATCTGTAATAGAAATAGCAATAGGATTTTTTTTAAAAAAAAGCTGACAATGAAAACAAAACTGATCCATCTTACATGTTCATTTTTCTTTTTCTTCTTCTTACATTTGTACAGACAGTCTTTAATGATATTATAAATGAAATGATACATACATAAATAAATTCCCCAGTATGTAAATAACTTCCTCGTATTCGCATTTGCATGAACGTTTCGGTAGTTTCCGCGATTTCCACCTTTTTCACTTTTGAGATTCTATAATATGTACCTATTATACTTACTCAAATAGGGGATTCAGAGAAGCGAGAAATTTATGGCCTCCAGGAATTTCCCTCCGCACTTTCTCCTTGGTTCATTCATTGACCGAGGATGAACGTAAGGAATGAATGAAAATAAAGTGTCATAACACATTCTCTATAGGTGTATTTGGGTACAATATAAATAGAAAAATGTATGGATTTAGCTTTGAGCCATATAAAGTTTAAATAGAATCCTCGTTCTTTTGTTCAAATTCTTTGACAATATTTGTTTTGGCATACATAAGATACATACTTGCCTTTTGCCTGTGAACATAACTACATATATACAGGAATTAAAATTTTGTGACAGTGTCTATGGCGTTTGTATAGTATGTATATGTGTACAAAAAAAAGTGAACTCAGTCCGTGTATGTGTAATTGTGTACATAATTGGAGTTCGTGGAAAGACAAGGAAAAGCTGCCGGCAATTATCGTTGTCATTGTCAGAACTTTTCTCTCATCTCCTTCATCTTTTCTTTCATTTCTTAGTTGTTTCGCATAGTTTTGGGATGAGATGATATCTTGCATTATGGGTAGGTACAAAGTTTATCAACTATTGCGACACTACAAGAGCTCTCACTGTGTCTACTTGATTCAATCCGGACGCATGTCGTGTATATAATCATTAGATACACACAATGTCTCGCCATTTCCATTTCCCATACAGTACATCAAAAGTACATGTGTAACAAGTACGAATTTTCATTTCATTTTAATTTCTTTATGATTTTGTAAGTGTAAACTGCCACGAAGGACTGCTCTCAGTACACGCACTTGTATACCTATTACATATATGTACAATCAAAACGGTTTCAAGTTTTTCAAGAGGGATGCAGCATAAGTGGTTATAAGTACAGATATATTCATAAGTGAAATGCAATTCCATTGCTGCACATGCAGACAGAGTCACGTCATCATTCTTTCTTACATGATTCCAACACAAATACTAATCAATCAATCAGTAGAGGCGAAATTAAAAAATCTGACAGGCTTGGCAAAGGGACAACAACGATTCTCATCTGATATTTCCTTTGAATCTTTTATCATAAATATATATTGTTGGATCTGAACTCTGTGCACATGCAAGCCGAAATTTCCTGATTTGTCTTTTTAACGAGAAAGAAAAGGAATTATTGGCAGATGAACTAAAAAATTATCCACACGTTATTTAATGATGAGGAGGAAATAGATTTTTCATTTTTCAGTTAAAATTTATAGAACAAAGTAATCAAGTCATTTGGTATAAAGTATTGGAAACTGTACACTGTACGTACAGCTCTTTGAGTTTGTTTTTGTTTTTCTAAAGGCGGATAAGAATATGAGAAAGCAATTAGGATTAGATAACTCGAGTGCTCTACATTTACCGTGTAAAGTTAAGCGTTTAAATTTTAATGTGAAAATTGGTAAACGTGAAAATTATGATTTTTGTGCTTATTTTAATATGACAGTGGACTTCCGTCACGGTGATGGAATCCGTCACCATAAATTTACGCCTACTAACAGAAGCCGAGCCCATACTTTATTGATTTAGAAAGTATACCAAATGATTCAGTAATACATGTATAAGTACAAGATTATTTCGTTCTTTTTCTCGTTAATTCATCACATTCTCAATCACAAATGAAATTCAGATGGAATGTGTAAAAATTAAGACTGTAAACTTTAACTATATACTCGAATTTGAAGTTGTTAACTTGCTTGCAATTGGAATGTCTGCCAAAACGTTTGAACGATTCATTCTCAAATTTTGTATAAATGAAAAGAAATAGAACGACAAGCCTATATATCCTCAAAACATTAGTATTATGCCTACCAGAAAGTTTCCTTAAGGAAAAGGAGCTCAATATAATATCATTGAATTGGCTATTAACTGAATTGATTGATTGACTTGGCTTTTGGGTGTTTGCTCGCAATTTCACACATTACATATTTTTATTAAGAGTATTTTTTTCCTCAAAATGAAAAATTCACACACACACATAAAATGTATGATATGGGGTTAAAAAAGAAAAGGGAATTGAAGGAAAAGCATACCTTTGTTATGGCATTCTCATGACTTTTATTACTAAAAATCTTAATAGTATTGATGACTTGAAAGTTTAACTAAGATATAGGTATTGCTCCAGATATTCCGTTTTCAGTTTATAATGATTAAACCTCATAAACTTAAAAAATCAACATCATGCATGAGTTATAATCATGAGGAAAGTCGATACCTGCACCTCTCTGTAGACCGGGGAAAAATTTCCCTAAACTATTTCCATATATTTGAAATTAATAAAAATTATGTACAAGTGCATGTTGGAATGTAAAATGGATAAAATTCTGATGTAAAATATTCTCATTAATCATATTTACTGTAAGAATATAATGAGAAATCAAGTTTAATGTATAATGAGGGCAGTGAATGCTATATATGTTTATTTACAATGGGAATCTGGATTTCATGATTTTTTTAAGAATTTAGATGGAATATCCTGTAAAAATCTGTCTAGTTGTTAGTGTAATTTCAATTATGGCAAGACTTTTCCCTTGTTCCTTGTTTAAAATGAAAACACAAAATCACAAACTGATGCGGAAAACAGAGTGGATTTTGTGAGTGTATAGTGTGTAAATGAATGCAGGGAAATCCATAAATTACATTACACACACTCAACCTAATTGCTTAGTGCACACGTAAGTTTCATTTTTATTTTTCTTGCATATGTACTTATATACTGCTGTTGAGTCTTGAGAAGACGCGTCGAGGAAAATTAACATGAGAGCATTTGTGTAATATTGCAAGATTTAAATATTATTATTTAAATTTTTCAATGTGGTTTTGAATGAGATGAAATGTTAATGAGTGAAACATGAATAAATACATACAGGAATGTGTTTCTCCACAAAAGTACAAAAGTCTGTATATGTGTGATTTGTTGCACGCACAGAGGAGGAATAAAAAATATGTGTATAGACGTGTCAGTCGTCAGTGTACATGTGAAAAGTCTAAAGTTAAATTTTTTTATAACAATTGAAAAATTGATCTCTACGAATTCTGTACATTTCTACTTTGAGAAATACTCAAAAACAAAATATAGCATGCATGAAGATTAATGTGGGATGTGATTTATGTTGTTTTGTCACTGAGAACCAGCCTTTAAAATAATTATTGGATCTCATTCTCATTTATACATATACTAAATGTTCTAGTGCTAAAATAACACCAAAAAGGTCCTTAAACTCTTTGACTCGATGAAAAGAAACAAGTATTTGCATGGACCAAATGAGCCGGTCGATTTCTAACACTAAAATTATTCCGAATCAAATCACTTATTATGGAGGTGAGATCATTTAATCTATAATAGCAATATTAAAAGTTGTTGCAATCAATTTCTTCTACAGATATTCCAATGGCCACAACCATTTTAAAGAAAGGTCAAAAATGTTTACCTATATGCATTCTATGCATATCGTACGTACACGCATGGTTGCAAGTGACTCAACCATTTGAAGGTAAAAGTATTTTCTTATTGTTGCCGAAAAACGTGTGTAATGTTGTTTGTCGACAGATGAAAAGCTGCACCCAAAAAAAAATGCTTGTACTCATATCATCTCCATTTGTCTGGTAATTAAGCAAATGAAGAAATCCTGAGGTGAATTACCATTTGTATGAGATTAGACGGCATATGCACGTGTAGCTATATAGCACTGCTCATCTATTATATAGGTGGAAGTTGCAATTATATGAATGATTTTCCGATTGTCTCCTCATTATTTTATTATGAGAGTTACACTTTCAGCTCCCACAACATATGTATGTAGGTATATTCCTGTACGCACTTTTCTTTTCTTATACATTACACTATAGCAAGTGTTAGATAGATTCATGTAAATTTCTTTATGAAAATGAGATTTTGAAATGGCAAATTCTTAATTTCCACATTAGTATCTACGTGAACGAGAATATTCGTAAACAATAATCATATCCAAGATATTTCAGGTGTGAGAAGAAATCGACGAGATTCCAAAATCGAAAGCAAACACTATATTATCCCTTTTGCCTGCCATTCTTCTTTTTTATCAATTAGATTTATAGAATCGATGGGATCTGCAAAAATGTGCTGGTAATACTCGTTTTAAAAGCTGTGGGAAAAACAATAAATTTATTTGCAAGCAACTGGTAATTGGAAGGCATGTTCCAATAATTATCAAATCAAGTAAAATGCTTTTCTATGTACCTACCAAAACCTTTTTTTTTTCCCCCATTCATTGTCACTTGGATTTTTTTTAGTGTGGTTTAACTCGTTTTCAATTTGACATGCTCAGAGACATTTTTGACCACATAAAAATTTTTTTGCTTGGTTTCTTCAAAAAAAGTAGTTTTACGTGTCCAGATATTCTAACAATTCTACTCTTTATACTTTACAAATTCTGTACATATTATATGCTGTGGATCATTAGTTGTGATAAAGATACGCAAATTGATTGAGTTATTTCTAGATCCAGGGCCAGATTACTTTGGCTGACTCTCCTAATTCATGATCGTAGACTGTGTAGGGTGCAATGGAAAAAGCTTTGATTATGTACATATCGTCACTGCAACTGAATGCTGAATTATAAATTATACCTTCAACACTGTGACTGGAAAAAATTAAGTATCCTCAAAATTTCTTCGAGTAGTACTGATGTAATAGTAAAATTCCTCCCCGTAAATTATACACACATTCTTCAAAGGATGAATATTTTGAGGCAATATACATTGAACATTCAGGTTAATAATAATAATCATAAGTCTTCTGTTTACTCATAAACTTTCAGTTTTTCAATACTGGCAGGAAACTCTATTTTGTTGCTCAGCTCATGGTAATTTGAAGTAATTTCACTAATATCTGTACGTTATATGACGAAGGTTATTGAAACTTTGAATTATGAATTCAAAGCCTATCTCAATGTTTTAAAGCGTATTGAATCCCATCCCATTTTTTGTTTTTAAATAAAAGCCTCATCTCATCTCATCTTCATTTGAAAATGATTCCATACGACATACGACTTGTGAGGTGCAGCGAGAGTGAGAAAAAAACAAAATTAAGGAAGAACGTATGTAATATAACCAATGTAAATCACGAAGGGAAATACAAAGGCAAAGATAAAGAATCATATCACGGAAAAAAAACTGAATAATGTGATGATTAATATGTATGATGTATGGCTAAGTATAACCTCTGGACTAAGAGTTGGTGATTTTCTTTTAATCTTAAGCAAGTTTGCCGAGTATATAGTCTCAAAAAAAAGAGACTGTAGGCTGTATGCAGTAAAACGTAAAGACTATGTAGACACACAATATTTTGCTTATTGGTGTTTTTAGCAAATCTTTTGTACCGCAGACGGATGTTGCCGCAGAGGAAGTTTTTCGCCTTTGACGAAGGGCATACAGAGTTTTTTTTCTTATATTCGTTTCAATTTCCAATAGTCTTTTACACTGCGACGACCGCATCGGAATCGCAAACACAAGTGCAAGGAATTCTTTTTCTTCATGCTCTTTTTATAGAATGAGATGAAAACGATTCGCTTTAACAATCATCAACAATGTGGGATGTGACTAATGAGTACAATGAATCGAATCAAAAGTGTTTGATAGTTAATTTTCAAACAGTTCAAAGTTCACACTTGAATATCGCATGATGGACTCTCAGTACATTTATTGAATACTCAAAATTTTCCATATTAATATTAATCTACATGTAGTAAAATCATTTGATTATTATCAATGTGTAAGTGGTACTAATTAAAATGACTCGCATGGAATGCCAAATCCCACTTGACTCCACACGATCACATATAAGTAGATACATATATGTATCAAAATGAACAAATTTTTTCAGAAACAAGAATTTTACACCTGTAATCAGGAGATGTAGGGAAATGTCAGTGATGAGATGAAAAATGAGCAAGAGATTTTCGCATCGTTGTTAGTTATTGAATTGATGCTGCTGCTGCTGAATGGTATGATGTTCATCAAAGAATACTGTATAAAAAATGAAAGTGTAAGAGTATAAGTATACGTACGGGTGAATAGAACATTTATTCAACCCTTTGAGCGAAACAAACAATGAAGCAGAACTCAGAACACGTAATTGAAGAAAATATCTAACAACATTCGTGTTATTCATGACTGATGATGAAACAACAACCAGAAAAACAATCGAATCTACAGATTAAAGAGAAAAAAAAAGACCTTGTGTGCAGTGATGTCGTACATGTAAAAGTATGTACATGTATAGGTACTATACATATGGTAGGAAAAAATTGCTTGCCATTTTGTCGGGATAACAAGAAATATATATGAAGAAAAAAATACAAAACTGATGAACTGCGTTCGAGGACAAGTTTCCGAGATTCCAATGTCCAGGAATTTTGATTAATGTTGATGAATATATAAAATGAAATAAAATATTGTATACTTTTAAACGTAAATGTTATTAAACTCTGCCCTTGAATTTGTAGCACAATTCAAAGAGAGCACAGAGGGGAAAGCGGCGTCTTTATTATTATGTTACAGATATATTCACTGTTTTTTATCTTTTGACGACGATCACTGATGACAACTACAAACTGATCGAATGATTCTACGTGTGGGTCTCATTGCATTGACTCGAGTACGTGTTTCATATGATGTTGAAATATAACGAGGTTGAGGGGGAGTTTCAGAGGATGTTTGTGTCATACTTCGAATGGCTTGATCTCGGAGTACATGAAGATGATCGGGTCGTCGATTAGAATATGAAGAATCTCCCATCGCATCAAATGACCTTCCATTTGGTAAACTTATTCCAGTCCATACACAAATTTTCCTTAGACGTTCCCAAAAATATTGAATTGTGGAGGATTGCCAGTAGATGAGAATGAGGAAAATGGAAATACTTTCAATCAAATACATTTTCCAGTACTCTGATAAGACTTTGAGAAAATTTTGAATAACAAGGACAACCAAGTAGAGACCTGTAGAATGTAAACAGGTTGTGTTTACACAGTAAATTAAATGCTCAGTGCTTTAAGTTTATTATATTAAATACAAAATATTTACATGTGTAAGTTCCATACCCGTGGCTGCAAATATTGTACTAGAAAAATTGGCAAAAAATGTCTGTGGTGATCTTTGAAATGGGTCTTTGGCAAATGCCTTTTCTAAAAGTATAATTACAATTACAAAGACATAAAATGTAACCATTTGTTCACAATTAAAAATACTGTCTTTTGTAGCAATAAGCCAAAGAGGGATCGAAGCAATTATTAAAGATTGTTTCATTTCATCGCAGAGGCCGAAAATTGGAATATTTAGCTGGTAGTTGCCCACCCCCAGTGTAAAGAAGGTTTCTACATAAAAAAAACCAGAAGTGAAGTCAATACATTTGAAATCGAAAGTGTAAGTACATGCTTGGGTTCTATAAAAACTGCGAATTCGCTTACCATCTGGGTTTTCCATCTTCAATATGAATATGAAATATTTAAAAGTAAAACCAATGCCAACTTTGTCCAATTTACATGTCTCCACAAGTTGTGGAAACGTTCCATTGAAATCTTTTGTTTATGTTTCCAGAGCTAAACGTTTTTAGGGTGACACTAAATCGCCATTTAAACTTGTACGCGAACGACAACATGCAAGAGGTTACTTAGATTGTCCATTGAATGCTCATTTTAAAGTGACTATGGTAACTAAAGTTCGTATTTTGCATTCCAAAGATAATATATATCATTAAATTATAGACACATCAAAGTTTAAATAGGTTGAAGAAGTTTTCAGCAGTACTTTGTCCCATCATATTATGACTGTCAGCTGTCAGCTTGGAACAAAGATTCAACCCACCCATTAAAATATTGTATGTATATTAGAAATTCTTTCTTATTCTTTAATTTAAATTGAAACATTTCAATTTCAGTTTTAAGATCGACTTTTTTTCATTATATATTTGCAATTTTAATCGAGTTAATCTAATGAGACAAAAATTTCATGAAAACTGGATCGAAATGTTGACTGTGAGGTTGCGTGTGCTGTGCCCCCTCCCCATTCAATGCAATCTGACATTTAATTCTGCAATGGTTTACAAAGCAGAGCTATTTTAATTATTATGATTATACTTGTCGTGTTATTTTTCCTGAATCAAAAGTACTCTCCTCAACAAACATAGTATGTTTAATAGTTATTCCATATGCTTATTACTTGTAGAAAAAACAAGGGAAAAAAACAAATTTGACTGCGCTTGAATTTGTAAAGATTTGTGATACCCATCCACGTACGTGTATGGCATATGTAAACTTACAAACCAGAGGAAAATGAGTATCTTTGCATCAAAGTATGTATAAAGTGCATACCGAAGTACAATTGAATTCAATTACTAAAGCATTTAAAGAAGCCTCAAGTATACTGTGGAAAACCGGCTACTTTGTTGTAATATTTTGCATTCTATAATCACAGATTTTGGATTGGTAAAAGCTAAAATAGAAAGCAAGAGCTTATAGTTGTCTGTGTACTCACGCATCATTGAAGCGTCAAAGTGTACGTATTAAACATGTAAATTGAAAATACTCGTCGTGTGTCTGCCGTATATTGTGAATTAAAATGATCTGAACGTGTTTGTCTGAATACTTCCTTCCTTGCTTCCCATGCAGAGAGAGAGACCTGTGTGAAAAATATGTATAGCAAATTAAAATTAAAAGGTATCATGGAATTAATATTAAGAGCAAAAAAGGAGATGCTGCTGGGCTTTAGAGTTTTCAGACCTCAACAACAGAGCAATGGCCCTTGTCAAGCAATGAAAGTGGACACTGACATTGCCTGTGCTTATGTTGAAAGATCGCATCATGTAATTTGTATTGTACTCATCTAACCATATCGAATAAATTTAGTAGACAACATTTACAATCTAAGACCGAACTCTAATCTTCATAGCTCAAATCTTCACACCAGTCTACATCTTTTCTCGGCTCCTAACAATGCACTGCCCCAGTGCTACTGTGTGGACATTTGTATGCATATTATTTCAGGTATTTTTAAAGCAGAAAGAAAATTTGCTCCTTCTCACAAAGTAAATATGGAATCCCTCAACCCGAATAATTGGCAGTTTCTTGGAAGATGAGTTTAAAGAAATTAAACTGAAATAACTGAAAAACAAACTGTGTGCAGTGTTTTGATTTTTGATTTTATTTTGACAAATAACTTAAATAAGGATAAGGATAAAAAGTTGATATATTGTAGGTACATTCTTCAGTATGGACGACATAAGAAATCTTTCATAATTACGAAATAGAAATTGATTAAAAAATTTCCATTTATAATACATCTGTCATCATATTTAGTAGTAGAGAACTGTTGGGTTGAAACGAGAAACAACAAAAAGGTTTCGTATTTCAAATCAAACAAACCGTTGAATAAGAATATATATGTAATAATTGCACTTTGAATAAAAAATTACCAAATAGCATACATTATAAATAACAAGTACATGATAACAGATCAAACTGAGGGAATAGCTACTGCAAATACGAACGGTGCATCATCTAAATCTGAAATGTGTTAGCTGTATCTACGTAAATATTGTAGTAAGTTGTAACGAAATTACAAAATGTTTGCAATAATTGTTAGTAAGAGCTTGTTATACGTTTCAAAATACAATAATATATATCAGGGGTAATATAGGTATTTTAAAGAAAAAGTTAATCCAAGATTCAGCAATTTAAAGAAAGGGATGAACGATGAACGTACATTGTAAGGAATTTCATTAAATAAGCGATTCATAGCTTGTAAGCCTTTACACTAAAACTAGTATACAAAGATATCGAAGATTTAGGTGACACATGCCCTGTATATAAATAATGTATTTTGAGTTGAATAACAAAATTAAGTTTTTTTAGGGCTGCTATATTCATTTTCTAAAATAATACTGAGATGCTACGACTGCATATTTAATACATATTTTGAATATTTTTTTACTGACTTAATTGAATCAAAAATCAAATGAGGTTAGCAAGTTGCTTTTTTCAAACAAGTAATAATAATGATTGCACACAACAAAAAAGTCATTATTATTACATCATTAGAGAATAAAATATCATGCTTCAAAAAGGTTAGCTCGTAGTATGTATGTAAATAGATTTTACCTTTTAGAATGTAACTAAACGATTAATAATTATATAACTTTATAACTATTGTATTATAAATGTTACAAATATATCTTTTTAGTAACATTATTAATAATTATTACTCTATGTAACGTCATGAAAATTCATCTTGACGATATTTTTTGACCAAACAACTATCTAACTTGTACAAGAGTAGCTAAAAATTTAGAAATTACAATATTATACTTTCTTGTTCTAGCTACTATGTATATTATATAAATATCGACAGTGGACATTTTATAAACGTAAATATATATACTTACTTTGTACGTGTGTTTCTTAAAACATTATTTGCAAACTGTGTATATATAAATTATTATATATTTATTTACTGATAAAACTGTAATTTTTAAGTGGCGAGTTTTCATTGTAAACATTTGAAAATATTCCGTGGCATTACTTGGATATGCCATACATTATGTCATTATAAGTTTTTTCACATAATAGTATTATTAAATTATTATTAGACTATTATTCATCAAGTTGTTTTAAATATCTAACTTTCTATCTCAAAAAATTGCTTTTCTAGATTAATATATTCTGAGATTCGTTTCTCGTACGTGTTTACGACACGATATATTTTATGATTGGCTTTCTATTGAAGCATCATTAATTATTAATTCTGGTTGTTCACCTTCCAGATGATTTATTGTAATCATCATTTCTCCTGTTTCATTTTCATCACCTTCATTGTCCATGGCGTCTCCATCACAATCGCCATCCAGTTCACCATTCCCATCCTCATCTTCATTTTCTAAATCATGTTCAATTTCTTCTTCATCTCCTTCTAAGACTTCTTGCTCTAAAATTTCCTGTACATTATCAAATGTATAATAATTATTGTAGTCTTTCATGCAATTTAGAATTTGGAAAACACGAGTAAATTAATGGAGTCTAAATTTTAAATTGAAAATAAAGGGAATTAGCTTACGGATTTTATAAGTTTTCCATCGATCACAACTTTTGTAGCTTGAACACCATTTCCTGACTGATCACATCGATTTTTTGTATGTGTTTTTATGTGTTTAGATAAATGGTCCGACCTATATTCAAATTCAAATTGATTATAATAACATGTAATGACATTACCAATTCTTAACTTTTGATTTGTTTGTAATTTAATTAAACTAACCGCATAAACTTTTTTAAACACTCAGAACACTGGAAACGTTTTTCTCCAGTATGCGTCCTTCATGATAAAAATAAATAAAAAATCAATCAATTAGTCAATGAACATGATATGCTGACTAAATAGAAACTGGACTATAAGTAGATTTTATATGATTTTTACAAACCTCCGATGTCGCTGTAATTCATCTGATCTTGTAAATCGCTTCCCACAAAATAACCACTGACAAACAAATGGCCGTTCCCCGGCGTGCCATCTTAAGTGAGCTCGTAAATGTGAAGTCTTGCCATAAACTTTACCACAGCCGGTGATGTGACACAAATGCTGTTTCTTCTTTTCCCCATTATTTCTGGAAATAAAAAAAAAATGAAAATGCTCAAATTATCATTTATACAAGAAACAGAGTCCTCAAGTAGAATCACTGATTCTGAATCCGCATTACATAGTAAACGTACCTTGCATCGATATCAGTACAATTAGGACATGTACACGCAACACGCCGAAGCCTTGTCTTTGGCTTATCGAGTTCAGTTTTGATTGTAGTCATTGTACCATTTTGGAGCGATGTCGTCACAACAAGAGGTGCTTGATTTATTACTTGCCATTTTGTTGGGTCTAGAGGATCTTGTTGAATTTGTTGTCCTCCTAAAGAAATTATAAATAAGAATAATTAAGTAATTAGTAAATCTATTCAATTAAAGTTTTCGTTTGTAATAAAAGCATTGTATAAATAATATAATTTTATTAAAGAGTTATTTACCCATTCCCAAATTCCCGAGGCCTGATATAATAGATTGGCCTCCACCAATTTGTAAAATTTGTTGTGTATTTGGAGATCCTTGTTGCTGTAAAGTAACATTTTGCCCTTGCCCAGCTAGTAAAGTACCCGCTGGAATTAACTGTACATTGCCTAGTCCTGGAAAATTTTGTATTGTAGGGATTTGCTGGAATGAGATAAACAATTTTTCTTTTACAATATTATTGTACATACAATTATATGGGCCTGTATAAGATGTGAGAAAATAATACGGATAAGCAAAATAAAGTTGCATTCATATTTGAATGTATATAGATATATGAGTATGGAATTGATTTCGTGTCTTAACTCTCATCCATACCTGCCCAAGTGACTGCCCAAGAGTCGTTGTGGGGATCACGGTGAACTGTTGATTTGAATTTTGTATCGTAATTTGTTGAGGTTGTTGTTGAGCTTGAGCTGTTACTACTGTTTGCGTTGTGGACGTTACACCGTTGGACGCTTGTGTAGTCGATGAGACTTGTGAACCGGCACTGGATCCATCATTTCCACCTGAGGTCTGAACAGAAATAAAAGATTCGTTAGCATCATCATGAAAAATAAAGACTTTTGTCTACGTATTTTTCTTCAAGCAAAAATAAAAGTCCATGCAAAATAATAATTATATAGGGTTTCAAGTTTCCCTATCATCAACTGCAATATCAATATGTCGCATGTACAGCCTGTACTTACTGATTAAACTGTTGTGTACAAACATGCATAATACACTATCAATATCAAGAAATCGATTATATTTTACTCAAATGTACAGGTAATACCTACCTACTTCTGTATGTAGGTAAGTTTAGATGCAAAATGTATATGAATGCACGTGTACAAAGGAGCAATATGTAATAGTTTTTTGTCATAAATATCAAAATAATATCATTTTATGTATATTGAGCATTATCTTTCAATATGAAAAGGAATTATGTATTTAGGTTTTATATATATATATATATATTAAATATATACATAAAGAGAAAAAAAATCTTATACCTGAATTGTAATAGTTCCATTTGCATTTTGGGTCCAATTCGTAGTTCCAGCGTGACTTGTAGCAGTATTGTTTTGTGCAGGTTGTATTTGGGCTAACTGTATCTGACCATTCGGTCCTATTAATTGAGCAAATTGATGCTGTTGTGGATTCTATATACCATATTTAAATAAAGAAATTCAAAATTGCACAATCTTTTTTAATTTTTTGCAATCATTGTATTTGAGCAACAGTCATATAAGTAAATAAAATGACTGTTATTATTACGCACCTGAGTAAGTTGAGGTTGAATGACTTGTATTTGTCCCCCTTGAATAAGTCCACCTCCATTAGGTATAACATTCGCTAATGTTTGAATAGGGATATGTACTGTTTCTAATGTAATGTCAATTCAATTAATCGAATTTTAGTGATGATGAAGGATGAAGACGCGGTATGGATGTCCAATGTACATGAAAGAAAAGAAATGATTGTAGATGGATTAATTATTTTGAATGCAAATTAAAAAGATTTTTTTGAGACTTTAGGCATAATATTTTCAATGATTGAAATGAAAACGTTTCGTGTTCGAGAAGACTCGTTTTTTAAACGTTTTTTTGCATATTTCCTCTTCCGTTTTTTGAAGTTTTCTCTCGTACCCTTCAGTTTAATTCGGACTCTTGAGGTGAAATATTATCAGTGATATTCGACTATACTTTTAGTTTCTAGTTATTAAATAAATCAAGTATGTACGTGCTTACGAATTATAGTTTGTCCATTTGAAGTAGCAATAGGAATTTGGACAGGGATGGTTTGTTGAAAAGGAAATTGTAAAACTTGTGGTACTCCGTTGGATCGAACAACATTTTGTCCTCCAGCTGAAAGTATTTAAATGAAAAATAAATGAATACAAAATACCTAATGACGATGAGTATTGTTACATATTTAATGAATGTGAATATGTCATTTACACACTTACCAGTAGTTACTATTGTGTTACCATTCTGAACAATATTAGCAGCTTGAAGTACATTTTGTGTTCTTATAAATTGCCCAGTCGGTGCAATTATTGTGGGTGAACCACCAATTTGAACAGTTTGCTGGTTAGCCATTTGAAATTTGAACTATATAGAACCTGTATATTGAACACAAAAAAAAATGAATGACAAACTACAGTCATCATAAATAATGTGTGAAAACATATTTAGCACATGGGTATCCCAAATTTTAACAGAAATCACTACGATACAAAAAAATTATATAGGAAAAGATCAACATATCAAATGAATGTATATATATATACCAATTTCTTGTCTCTCTCTCTTATAATTGTTCTATTAACATATGTAGATACTTCATAAGTATTTTTTTGATCAAGCGATTTTGTAAATTCACAAGATGTAAATCATAACGAAGAGAGATACATACTTATGTATCATAGACATAGTGACTCTTCAACAAAATTCGAAACAATCATTTTAAAAATATAATAATATTATATATTAATGCGCAGCAAGTTTAACTTTTCTTACTGATAATGATTGAATACATTACTTTTTTTTAAGACACTAAATATTTACACAGCAAGAGACAATTATGACAATAATATCATAATATGTATAAGTATAGAATAAAGTAGGTATACAGTATACGCTTATAAAAAATGGACAAATATGTTTATAAGAATGTTAATCTTTTGATCTAGTTCTGCGTTCAATTTTCAAGCTTGTTGTAATCTTGTCTAAAGTAACATTTTGCTTAATTGTTTCAAAACGTATATATTTTTCTCAAAATGCAATACTTTTTGTTGCAATACAAACATATCCATTTTTTTTGTAACTTTCTATTGTTCGATACAAAAGTACATTATTTTTACATGATATAAATGAGATTTATATAATTAGGTTTTTGGTACAAAAAAACGAACCTTATATCCAAATATTGTTGTGTGCGAGTAGAAAAAATTAAAAATAAAAAACTCGTCGGCGGTAAAAACTTTTGACAGTAAAACCAAAAGAGGAATAACCGAAATTACGAAGCAAAAGTTTCAACCCAAATTGCAGCCCAAATTCAGGAGAAAGGTGTGTTCTTGTTCTGCGAAGGCAATGCGAAATGAGAGGGTGGAAGAGAGCGAGGGTGACCCCTTCTATTCCCCACACATTCAATGACTCGCGCATTCATCAATTAAATAATTACCAAAATTCCAAAATATCCTCATTTAACGGTCATTTAACCGCACATTGAAACAATATAATCATATTATTTATTTTGAACTCAATATTACAATCCATAAATGGGACTATTTTCAATCAAATTACGAGGATACACCTTAATTTTTTTCAGTTTCGTAATTTTGAAACTTCTCATTTCACCACGCTCTTCACTAAGACGATCAGTAATTACGAAGTAAGAGAAAAAAAAGTTAAAATTTTAATCCGAAAGAGAAGGAAAAAGTGTACTGAAAAGGATGCATCACCCTCATTTCCCGAGACCTCCTCACGCACATAACAATCTCACTACGCGTTCTAGTCCTCTTCATAATTTGACGAATACAAGCAGATCATTTAACATTTCCTCTCCACTTGTCCATGACAATATGAAATTTTCAAAATGTTTCCGAAATTTCCAAGTTGGAAGTGCAAGGAAATTCCCAGTGTACAAATGGTGTTAAATAATCAATGCGCTGAGATGGGAGGTATGAGAATGCTTTGAAGCTTGTAGCTGGCTTCTAAGGGGGACTTTCTTGTGATTTCAAAGCCCCGGTTGTGAATCTTGTGATTGGTATAAGGGGATGTGTCTGAAATTATATTGTAGAGGACGGAACGGGTAACAGGCGTGTATATTTTAATCCAGCGATTCTCGTCGCCGTCGTCTCTCTCTGTGGCTGTGTGGCTGGAGAAGAAGAGGATTTCTCTTCCCTCAAATTGCAATTCACCATTTCCTTATATTCTCATCCCCCTTTTTTTTGTCACTTCCAATAATTAATCTTCATTTTTCATTAATTTGAACCTGTTGTTGGCCACACAATGCGAGCTTTATATAGATTTCATATATATATTATTACATATAAACAATCCATGAATACGGTTATTTTGTATTTTTCCCGACACATCATTACTGCAGGCATAAGTATGTAATCCGAAGCAGATAGAAATTAGAAATGCCCCCCTCTTTTTGGCAATAAAGATTACCAATCAAGGAATTATTTATCAATTTTTTTCTTACATACTTGTGACTTTCGTTATTGATTTGTATTTGTACATAGTATGTACTATACATACGTATATACAGATACAGCTAACTCATAAATGGAGATTATGTGTCTAGCAATAAAATCATTGTCATTAAATCTTGTCCATAAAACGACTTCTGTATAGAGATAATGTGAATACTAAATTTCAAATGAATTGTTAATTCACATAAAAATTAAAATACCTATTCTTATACCCATACAAATGTGACAATAAAAATAAAATGGTCGGCATAAACGTTTATGCATGTGCATGTGTCGATGAAGGGTTGGAAAAGAGCCGTCGTATAGTGGTGCATGGTGTGGATGTGGATTATATTATTCTGAGTTTTAGAGGATGGGTGTTCATGGAGGAGGAATGTACTCTGAGGTCTGAGGCTGCTCAAAAAAGCCGATGGGAACGGTGTAAGAGATTTCACAGGAGCCCGGAAGGATGGAACCGATCTCTCAATTCCCCTCACACTGTGAGTCCACAGTCATTTCCTTCACTTGACCCACACGCCCAACTCTCACTCAACCAGCCGCCCTCCATGCTCCAACCAACCTACCAAATACATAAATCTAATTCAAGAGAGATTCGGAATTTCAAAGGGGAGATTCAGAAATATTTTACAGCAACAATACTAATGACTACATATTATCATTCTATATTGTTTTTCTGCATTACCAATGCATTTTTTTACTTTTTATACAGTCTTATACGAAGCCCTTGTCACACTTGGTCGGAGGTGTAAAAACATATACAACCAACAGTTCATTAGTTTTCTCAATTAAAATGATTTCGGTTTTTTTTGCTAATAACACTAATAAGTCGAATATATACGAATTGAATTTTCAGTGACGGAGAAAATGCTAGAGTGAAAGGCTCTCTACACATACACATAACCTCAATATGTGGATAGAGAAATTGGAAACTTAATTGAGATGACAGGAGAGATAGAGAGGAGATTTTCTGGATATTTGTAGGGATGAGATGGGAGGCGAGACTCGTATTATATAATCTACCCAAATTCAATTCCAATGCGTCGTCCGTATTACTCTGTATACGCATTGAGGCTGAGGCAAAGGGAGGGTCTCGCTTTCATTTATCTCATCCCTAATGTTCGAATCTCTATCTTCACTTTATTTTCAAAACTTCATTTTTCCTGTACCCATATACATACTGTACGATTATACATATTATAGCATAGCATGAGAATAGAACCATTTTTTTTATCTTTCACTCTTTATTCTATATGTATACTATACATTGTATATGTACTTAAATAGATTTGAAAACCTTGAAATCACCAAAACCAACAAAAGGCTCGAGATCCTAACTTACATTACGATTCTCCAGTGGAGAAATTATTTTTATAGTTACTACTATGTACCTATATATAATTATGGGAAATTTTATTTTATATTTCTTTGCCATCGTCTCAAGATGCTCCTCTGTCACAAAAGATATTTCATCGGTTTGTAAAAGGCAATTAAATTCCTCACCCCTGGAATTCCATACAAGTATTTATGAGCGGAGAGAGGAGGGGAAATGTTTAAGACCTTACTTTTGGGGAGTGGAGCTCTGGAAAAAGGGGGAACACCAAGAGATGAGATGTGTACGTAATTTCTCCAGCTGTTATAAATGTTCCTTTTCCATCTCCCACAGTGGGGAATATAACATGTGTTCTGAAAAACAAGTAAGTACTTACGTACTATGTACTATAGTACATTCATTCATCTACAATAACAGAAAAGAAATCTTCTCTGCAGTATAACCTTGGGGGTATTGAAAGAACACATGCTTGCTTAATGTTTAATAAATAAGGAAACAAGTAAATATGGCAAGCCATTGTATAGTAGATGTACTTATATTGTTTTTATTAACTGTACTTATAGACGTTCAACGTTAACATGGATAATGTGTATTAGAGAATATTTTTATAATTTAGGAATTCATAATTCATTCCTTAATATGGTTTTTGAAGGAGTACATATAATATGGCTAATAATTAGTACAGTAAATGTGTAGATTGATCTTGTAAATATTTTTATATTAGATATTATACGTATCTGGAATACACTGGAAAGAATTTTCGGTACGATTACTATTTTAAGTTTATTTTTAGAATATATTGTAGGTAATAATATCACAGGGAATTAAATTTTTAACATTCCGTAAAAACAGTAAATTATAAAGCCAGTTTACAAAATTAGTTTTTAAAGGAATTATTTATGAAGGTTGTCCACGCATCTTTCAATGCATTTTCATTTTGCAAATGATGAATGAAAAATACTACACAAGGACTTACTCTGACTTCTATATACTGCTATATACAGGAAAAGATCTTTCTCTGACCTTGAATTCTCTCTTTAACATATTATGTGAAATTGTAGCAATATTATAGCTACAATTCAAGACTTAATTATTATCCATATGTATGTAATTAATAGTACTTGAGTTGTTACTCATATATTTACTTTTTGAGTAAGTTTTCAATATTGCTTTGATTTCTTTTTGAAGAATTTTATCTCGAATGTTCAACATTATGTAATATTATGTATATATTGAGAAACATTAGTGTTTTAAACAGTATATACACACAGCATTAAGTATCATTATCAAAATTGACGTTATGTTACACGGAAAGTTTGATAAACGGGTAGACACGTAGAAGAGATAAGGATAGAAGGATTTCTTATTTAATATACTGTATATTATATAGAGGCAAGAAGACTGACTTGAGAACTGTAAAGTCATCAAATTTAATTTACAATCGACATCATTTGAAAGGACAAAGTACTTATGTACACAAGTACACATGTAATCTGTGATATATATAATATTATTATGTTCTAAAATCGAAATTAATATACTTTATTGTAACTCTTAACGGCCTTTTCGTTTTTAAAGTACTTTTGCGCACCATAATTTAATTGCACTATTTGAACGGTAATATAATTGTTGTAGCAATATCAATCAATGTAATTCGCAGTAAAAGTTTTTTCTGTTAAAACCGATTGGCTTGCATTGACATTCCCTTTATCCAGTTACAAAAACTAGTACAACTTTACTGTAGATAAGATTTGACACCAAAAATATTGGTAAAATTATCACAATAGTTAATGCATTTTTTAAAGTAGTACTCGCAATGGTACAACTAACTCCAAACGAAGAAAACAAACAAACCGAAAAATAAATTGTAAAACTATACTACTAAATGAAAACAAATCAAAAACCTAGCAAAAATAAACTAACTGGTCAAGCTAGCTTAAAATATGACTTTGTGTACAACTAATCGTAAGTACCATTGGCCAAATATTACAACATGTATAACAGCACAGACTATTTGTCCACCAAGATCTATCCACAAGATTCAATTTGACTAGCATTTAAATCACTCGTCAAAATTAATTGAAATCGTGTACGCATTTAAAGCCCTTTTCTAACACTACCTAATAAATAAAAAAAAGTACCTACACAGTTCATATAAAACAACTCCTGATTGAAACTGTGTTGAACATAAACCTCTAAAAATAAATTCTTACAATGCGGTTCCTCCTGTATGTCTTTTTAACGTTAGAGTATAATGATGACGCCTGAGTTCGAGGGTTAATTATTATTGAATTGAAGGCAAATATGTCAAATGCAGGATTACAATGTAAAAGTAATCGCGGCCAATTTTATTCGACAAGATTATTTTCTTAGACGCCTCCACAACTTCTTTCAACTGGGACCTTAGCTCGTTGCTCTGTTCTCTGCCACTCTTCTTCCATGTCCGCAACTTTAAGTACCAAGTACCAATAGAAAAAGGAAAAAGTAAATATCGAACTTTTTATTTCACAAGTATTACTTACTTGATTTATAATGACTTAATGTGAATTCAAAAAATTACCTTTAGCAAATCTTGAGTTCACAATGTCTCCAGCTTTAATAGCAGATATCATCTAAAATTATAAATTTTTATTGGAAACATTTAGTAAGTGACCACTAATTACGCATTCCAACTTCATTAATTTCCATGCTAGTAATAATTTCCAGATTTTTTTTCACTTACGGCTAGATATTCGTCTAATTCAACTTGACCATTGTGATTAGTATCAATTTCGCGCAAAATATCGTGCAGAACATCTCCAGGAATCGATTCGCCGTGGTGCTATTCAATTTAGCACAATGTAAGTACAATATGTACACATTTACAGGTAATGCATTAGCTTTACCATTAATTTTTTTCAAGTTTACCTGCATTCCACGCCTCAGATCATTTACAGAAATAAAGCCCTTCTTTTCTCCATCAAGTTTCTGAAATCGAGCTGTATACATTTCTCGCTCCTCAGGACTTAAATCGATTAAATTCCTTCCTTCTTTTCTTGCCTTTGTAATATTCTGCCCCATTTCAACTCGTAAAAATTCCAAAGCGTCTTCAAGTTGTTTCTATAAAAAGTATCATTTAATAGACATTCAAAGATAATCAAAGTCGTCAAGTTTGGTAACTTCTAAAAATAAATACAAGCGTAAAATTTAAACCAAAAAATAATGTTATTATAGTATATATTTTCTGACCTTTTTTTCTGCCTTGGACCATTTAAGCTCATCAGCCATGATATCAATGATTGTAGGTAAGGATTCTTCGGCTGCTTGTGCGTTTAAAAATGCAAGGCGTAGTCGTCTAGCAATGATATCCTATAAAATACAACACCCATTACTAATTGAACCATTGATCAATTTGGAAAAGTAATATGTAAACGATTGAATTGTTACAATTCTATAAATTTTAATGGATAAAACCTATAATTAAAACTTACGATGGCGGTGGCAGCATATTCCTGTGGAAAGACAAAAATATCAATCAAATATGACTGACTTACTTAATCATACATAGTACGAGTACATGTGTAATGTATCTACTGGACATTATGCATAGTTAAATTTAAGAAATTTAAATCATAAATTAACTTACTTTGACTGCATACCGCACTTCAGCATCAATATAAGGGAATTCCGAATGTATTCTTTGTCCCACAACTGGCCATCTAAAGTAATAAAGACGGTACATTAGTAATCCATATATAAACGTATCATTACATTTTATGAATATTGAATATTATACAGTTGAATTGAAAATGCTTTGCTATAGCACACCTTTTACCGGTAAGTGATCCCAATTTGGTAACAGAGAATGCTCGGTCACCATATCTATTTAAAAAAACATATGTACTCTCAGATTTTTAAAAGTAGTCGTTTTCTCTCTCCAGATTTAGGAATCCTTGCCCATTTCAAATACATAGAGTGGGAGGAGCTACGAAGGACTGAACTTCATTTCCATCACACAATCACCATTGTAATGTGTTTGTTTTGTTTAGTCGCGTACTTACGTATTTGCGAGATGTTTTGCAACTTCGGGTTCCAAACCAGCATCTTGAACTAAACGAATAAATAAAGTAGGACTCCACCCATGTGCTCCTTCAAGAAGCAATCCATCCGTTTGGCTAAACGTAGTAAAATTTAAAAAAAATGTAAGTGTAGACTGTCGTTATGTTAATACATAAAAAACATGATTAGAAAATAAATTGAGAAACATTTTACCTCCCACTTTTTGGTTTCAAATTACAAGCTAGCCAAAAAAACAAACAAATAACACATAAAAATTACTTTAAAAATGGAGCAAACATATAGTATATACATATAATAACCTTGTTTTGTACGATATACAATATTTATAATATTAAATATCATGTCACCAGATATCTGATAAATGTACCTTTCACAGCAGCATCAATTGCATCTACTGCCATAGCTCTGTATGTTGTCCACTTTCCACCCGCCACGGTAACGAGCCTAATAAAATAAAAATACTCTTTAGCTTGCAACTGAGAAAATGTTGTTACAGAGGGAAAGAATGAATAAACGAATTTAACAAGGCTACGATATACATTGATAATGTAACACTATATACATTTTAATTAAATTTGATCCGTAAACTCCACAGCGAGCTGAAATTACTCATGGTTGATGATAAGTTCAAGAAATTTTTATTCCACCTTACCCGTTTTCACTAACATGGACAATATGATTTCTGGCCAGAGATTGCGTGTCCGGCTTATTGGGATCAGAAACAAGAGGCCGGATACCGCACCATGCTGAGAGAACATCTCCCCGTCGTACTACATAACATTACACATAATTAATTGACACTTTGAATTGAACAATAAAATTACAGTATCGTCTATTTTAAATTCAACCCATTGTCTACATAATCTCGTAGACCGAGACATTTATTTCTCAAGAAAAGAAAATGTAAAAAGTTTATACGTTGCAAAATCTACATTTTATAATTAAAAATCTATGCCAAGAAAATAAAAACTTGGATACTACGAATGTACTGCATTGCATGTAAGTATTTCATTAATTTCCTATAATGGTAAATCGAAATACCTTCTAAATCTTTGGAAAGGTAATGTTTAACTTCATGTAAAATAAACTGAATGTCGGCTTCCGTTGGCGATGGACTATGCGTAACTTCACAGGGCGAGTCTGTAGTTCCAGCAATTGTAAGTTTTTGCCATGGGAGAAAGAAAATGACCCGACCATCTGATGTATTCGGGTCTAATAACCCCATCTCTTCGGGACTGAAATATATACAACAACAAAAGAAAGAAATAAGACACCTTTTACAAGTCACCAAATTTGATGCAATAAAAAAGTAATTTTCCTCCCAAATTTTATTATACTCGAGTGAAAAAGTTTTCAGTGAAAAAGAACATCAGTACACATGTGCAATTGTACATATGCAAACATGTGTAAATATAAGGAAGTAAAAAAAAGCACTTTTTGTTTAGCGGTGCCTACTGGTTGGTATAGGCTTTGAAGTATAAAAGTAAAATCTCTCTCTACCTCAATGAAATATATAAGAATGACATTTGATGACTTGCTAAATTCCTTTTGATAGTAGCAGTGAAAAGATTGCTCATGTTTCTTTGTTATTTTCTGGCTACGATGCACGTCACAATGAATGCTTACCTTTCGTTTGTCTTTGATAAAATACGCATATGTACATATATATACACAGAATACAGATATACTGGGTTCTATGATTAGAAACAAAAATCGAGTTGATAAGTATTAGCGTACAATTAAAAATAACAACTAAAAGACCCATTTCCCTAAAAAAATGTAAAAGTTGTATAAGTAAAACACTTTTCATTTTTAGTAGCAAATTCGCATAGAACATGAAGGGATTTGTTATTTTCCTTGGCAGACAGCTTCACACTAGTTTTCTAATTATAATTTTATCTCCAATACATTTTGCTAAAAGTGATTTTTTGAAACAAGAGCAATCAAGCCTGAAATCAAATCATAGTCAAAGCTTAAATTCTCTCGTGTCCTTGGCTGAACATCTGAGCTTATCACAAAATATACAAAGTGAAATTGCAGCAGCTGGAACCAAACAGCGACTTGCCGACGTATCCAGTAAATGGGCCGATTTAGCTCAAAAAGTTACATTATGGAAAGCGAACCAAGTTATGGAAATTACAAAGAAAGCTCAAGAGGCTCAAGTACTTAGTTTGAAATTCGGTTCCATTTCAACACGTCTCAAGAGTGCTGTATCAAGTGCACAAAATGTTTTCGACTCAGCTTTTGAAAGGTTATAGATTGAATCACTTTACTCCAATAAATTTCAATGCAAAAGAATAAACTGAAACATATACTTGTGGATTCTCTCAAATGCACATACAATCCCCACATATTGTTATTGTGAATGTGTGCATGGAATTACAAAATGTATACAGAAATTAAATCTCTGAGATTAAATGATGTTCGTATAGTAAAATATATACATATATCAAGATTCATAATACTCATTCCGAAGAAACAATTGAGATTTCAAATACTAAAACCAATTAAGTCATTGTGATCACAAGAATTCTACGAGTGAATTTAGCGTTTTTTAACCAGTAATAAATTTATAACATTTGTGTTTTACTTTTTTTTTCAGGTACAGACGTTTGTCAGAATATGCCAAAGATGCTGAAACTCATTCACATGCAACTTCAATGACATTGGATATTTTACAATACATTCATTCTGTACGAGAAAACTGGGCTTTGCAAGAAAGAGAAAGAGCCAAGCGATTAACCAACTACCTTCAAAATATACTATATGACCTGAGGAAAGCTAGCGAGTTGTCTCAAGACGCTCATGAGCATGCTATGATGGCTAAGCAGTTCAAATATTACCAATATTAAAGGCTTCACTATTCCCTGCTGATGACCAGGGATGAAAGTATATGTACTTACTTATAGTTAGTAAATTTAGTTATCTGGTGTACTCATTTTAGATCTGTAAATGGCATATGAAGCAATTCAATTTTTTCCACCAAGAGCTTCAATAGTTTTTAGTACTTGTAACATTATTGATTATTATACTCGCATTTTGTACCTTTTACCTATACGTAATACACGAATTTCGTTATTACACTTTTTAAAAACTTATCCAATAAAAAAATATTAAAAATACACACAAAAAGTTCGAAAAAGCTATTATTATTGCTACTTGTGTATATGACAAAGTTGATTCTCACCTGTAATATCCTGGTAGGACAATGTGAACTCCTGCTGAAGGCGCACAAATGTTTTTTGTATTTTCATCATCCATTTTACCTACAAAAATAAACATGTTACTCACCTGTTTTGAAAAAGATACATTTTTGACAGACAGGATGAAAATATGCAGTTCTTACGAATGGAATCGGTGAAAGGCCCGGTAGCGTTCACAACACATTTTGCCCTCACATTAAATTCCCTTCCACTGAGTTCATCTCTCACTTTCGCCCCCACGATTCGTTGAATTCCCTCTTCATCCTGAAACAAGGAAGAAAATGTTCAATAAACTTTAAAAAACCTCATATACATACAGCAGTAGAGATTTGAGAATGAAAGATACTCGATACTTTCAGTCGTGTCTTGTTGCGGCTGTTGCAGAATAAATTATTTGCTAAATGACCAAATCTCCCAAATATGTACAAAAAAGGTTTTGAGGAAATCCATAATACGTGTACTCATAGTTCTTAGTGTTCTTACATATGCAATATGTTAAATTATGTTGTAATTCTATGCTAATACATACTAGAAATGTGTATTTTAAATACTTGATATATAAATAGAACAAATTAAAAATAATTATTACCCGTTCTTTTAGAATGTCCAACACACTAGCGTGATTACATATGGTAGCCCCTAATCTAGTAGTCAAAAATTGAAACACATTATTTATTTATTTTGTCAATTGTATCATTTGCTGTCGTCAATGACTTGTTATATTCGCTTTGATTACCGGGTCGCCGTTAAAGCAATAGAAATATTCATTCTCGCATCATTGTGTTGACCTAAAAAAATGTGTGACAATAAATTATGAGCACTATCTAATGAGAGAAAATAATGCATGCAAACACACGATATAATTCTCATTGTTTGGACTTACCGTCGTAATATACAAGAGCTCCACAGAGTTTATCTCTTCGAAGCATGGGAAATTTCTCCAGAGCTCTTTCCTTTGACAAATAATATGATGATTGGACACATTTTGAGCCAGCAACCATGTCTATACAAGAATACAATTTGAGATTCATTATGCCTCTATGTGAAACATATCTATCAGTACATTTTGTCCTATGAGTATGCATAAAATCCGGCTCACCATATACTTTTATACCAAACCAGTAGTATGGAACTTGCCACCATTTATACACCGGAAGCAGAATAGGTAGAGGATAACTGAGGTGAGGAGCTATCTCTAGTAAGTTTGATCGTTCATGTAGAGCTTCTTTTACCATTCGATACTGTTCCAGGTCAAAATTCAATATGGCTTTTTGAAGGTATCGTACACCCCCATGAAGAAGTTTGGTAGAGCGGCTGGATGTTCCGGATGAAAAATCATCCATTTCAATTAAAGCTGTTTTTAACCCTTTAAAATTAAATTTAATCATCCCATTATCAATTTCATCATCCCCTCTAAATCAAGCACTCTCATTGCTCCAAACAATTTCTCGCTTTTACTTACCTCTCGTGACGGAATCCAAAGCACATCCCGAGCCTACACAAAAATTAAGGAAAAGGAAACAAAGTTGAACAATGGATGTATTATAAAAATTACAATTTGCAAAGAATAAACCCATAAACAAATTCAAATTTCGAAACGAACCTGTAGCCCCTCCGCCTATAACTAAAACATCAAAGTATTCCGATTCTAAGGATCTGAGTTGAGTATCGCGAGTCGGTAAAGGTCTTTTAGGACGGACATTCAGATGATTAGATGCACTGACGGGTAAACCCCAACCCTTTATTCAACAACAAAATACAATGGAAATTGTGTTCCTATTAATTGACAACACGTGTGAATATTGCACATTTTGTATTTATTTATGTAAAATATGTGGAAAAGTATTTTCTACTTAAATTATAGATACTTACATCCGACACACGAAAATGTGGTTGATCCTCGAATATCCATGATGTAAGAAATATTCCACCTCCAGCCAATGTTCCCCATCCAACAATTTTTTTAAATTTTTGAAATTTTGTTGAAGTCATGTTTTTTTTCTCGGCTGTATATATATATATAATAACTCCTAAATTCTGTCCCTTCCAAACGGCACCTGATCATACAATCAAGTTATAAGTATAGACTAGAAGGTTTGTATATATATTTATCGAATTTGTATCACCACTTTGAAGTTCCAAGTTGGAACTCTCCCTCAAAGAGAAAAATAAAGAAATGGTCTAATTGTAGGTGATTTAAAGAGTGATTGCACGAGAAATCTTGAATGAAATATTATTCACACATTTACATAATTAATTCAGTATTTCGTGGTCACATGTGTTTTTAGCAAGACGCTGAATAAATGGCATGCACTGCTTCACGAGAAAGAGAGAACCGCGTTAAAATGGAAATTTTTTTCACAACGAGTATTACACATGCAAAGGTTTTTTATTTATATATTTTTTCTCAAATGAACTGTGACCCAACCTGACTCAACTCAAAGATTTTTACAAAAAAAACAAAAGGATTTCTATGTGAGGTGTCGTTTACTTTTTTGCAACTTTTACACATATGATGTCAACTCGTCTTTTTTCGGATTCTCTCAGAGCGACTCTCGCTCTCTCAATGACAACGTTTTACCCAACTGATTCTGGGGAAGTGGGGCAAATATTTCTGTACCACTTTTTAGCACGATCCACATGCCTAAAAACTTGTACAAATATTTACCATTAGCTCTCCGTGCTCCTAAAAAGTAGAAGTGTTTAGCGGCGATAAAAATGAGTTGCCTGAGATTGCAACAAGGAATCGTCGTCGTCGTATGTAATATAGATCGTACTGAATTCGCACTCTCTATATCTCACTATATAGAGAGTATAAGAGAGTAGGAAAAACTAAGGCTTAGTCCGAAAACTAAGGCCATGCGTACTTGCTCAAAGAGCGACGAAGAAGACTTCTTCGCCATTGCATTTCTATTTCTGACTCAGTTCTCCAGTGAATATCAACGTGTAAAGAACTCTCCTTTTTCTCTTGAACAACTCTATATATGAAATGAAATACGATTCTAATACTTGATTGTTTTGTGGAATTCATTTAACTCTGAGTTATGGAGCGTGCACTAGTTGACGAGGAAGCTCCCAAAGATCCAGGAGCTCATGAAACTCATCAATCCTTCTCTGAGAAAGATTACGAAGGTCTGTACAACACAAACATACAAAAAAATCATATAATATATGAATTAAAAATTTTAATGTTCAGGTAAATGTGTGTAAGTGGGTGAGTGTGTGTGTGTTTATCAGATAAACAAGAGTACAGGAACTATGACTTTAAGTCAGGCATACAGTCACAAGTGTCGGCATTCAAGTCAATGTTTAGTTGACTTCTATACTTTTACGCCGAATAATAAGAATATATCCTTCTGACTCACACTTGTGAGCTATATGCCAGTTGCAAAAAAAGCTCCAAACTTTCTGACTCATTTCACATTTTATTATTGCAAGTTAGGTTTACGCCAATGACCCTTTTCTTAGACTTAGATTTTATTTTTGCAAACATGCATAATTATATATAAGAAGCCGCTCTTTATAGTCATTTTAATTCAATTTGTCATTCGAAATGAATGAAAAAACTTTAAAAATAAATAGAAATAAAAAAGAGCAAGTCCGAATATTAGTTTTTTGGAAAATTGTAACTATTTTAAAGATGTGGGATGTCAAAAATTGACAAATATTCGACCAAACTGACTTTTTAAAAATCTGTTCTACATTACACACGCTTTCGTATTATACAACTCGCAAGATCGTGTGTGCTACATATTTGCGAAATGTATATTCTACAAGAAACAAAGCCAAAGTGTTCCCAGGATTAAGACTTTTACATGTAATAATACTACAATGAAAAGGAAACCGAGTGAAAAAGATGTGGAATTCATTATTGTGTATAATAGAATGTAATATAAAACTTGAAAAACAAATTTTATATATTTGTTTTTCCGTATATCCTAGGGCATGGAGCACATACTGTTTATGTCGGCGTACACGTTCCCGGAAACGCTGGAAATGCGGGTGGCAGTGGGGGCCATCGGAGAAGATCCCATCATCGACGTCACAGGCAACATAGACCGGGTGGCAGAGATGACAAGGATGACGAAAGACCCCGTAAGTTCCCGACACGTACATTTTATCTTCTTTCTATGTATATAGGAAAAGGATTTTGATAACAGGATTTTCCTTGCGTGGCTATATATATTCGTACGCCTTAAACTTTTTTCTGCAACACAAACCATTTACATTTGTATCACGCAAGCAGGAGCAATGGAAAAATCTTTTCTATTTTCCATTATCATTTACTTATCCTTTTAAAAAAGTGGCATAAAATGAC
Organism: Gisinianus flammeolus; assembly: GCA_034699125.1. NCBI lineage: Eukaryota > Metazoa > Arthropoda > Collembola > Symphypleona > Katiannidae > Gisinianus > Gisinianus flammeolus. Next base: position 1,394 of record JAIUND010001356.1, on the reverse strand, counting down.
TTGTCGTTGTGAGAGATAGTCAATAATTTGAAAAAAGTTGACATCAAAATCTAAATTTAAAGTGCATAAATAAGTACTATTAAATACATGTACTTAAATACCGACATCTCACACCACACACACTACAGAGAAATCCTATTTTGGAGTGTATTCTGTCAGATTGGGTCACCCAGTTCATTTTCTATCAAGTTGGAATCTTCTATTCCATATATGTAGTCTATATGCTATATATAAGAAACTATATGATTACACATGGCCGCATTTATTCATCATAGCCAAGATTTGAGTTTTAGTTATGAAATATGGAAAAGCTTTAAACATCATTCAATACTAAATATTACTAATATTAGACAAGCCAAGGGATAGTGTAAACGTTTTACTCGAGGTTTTTATTACTGGTGTAATAAACCAGTAAATCATTTACATGAGGTAATTTACGCCAATTTGCATAAATATCTGCTGAGGTTTTCACATCCAGTATTTGCACCATATCGTAATATATATATAGTATATAGTGCTATTGAGAGATGATCTGTTTTTATTCAAACTTTGCAAAAGTTTTTTACTTGAACTAAACTATACATTTCTTTTTAACCGTAAATACTCTGCATAAATATTAAGATCACATAGCGAAAAACTGGAGTGTGTAACTAATAATAAACTTCCTGTTTTACGACTTTTTTGGGAACTGGTACAAGAGTGAAAAAAATTAATAATTTTATCATATTGCCAATTTTGATTCGCTTTTTTTATTGATCAAATGAGACTCGTTATACTCATAATAAATTAAATTACTTGTTTAGTTGCATTATTTGAATAATTTTCTCTTGATATGCAATAAATTATATTTTGAGAAATAATCAAATATTGGAAAAATTACGTGGGATTGAACTGTGCTATTACATTGAATATTGTCAAAAATACATTTAAAAACTGCTTCATACATAAAAGACCACTAAAAAAACTAATTTTCTTGGGATACCTTTCTAAATATAGGATAGAGAAGCCTTGAACAGATTGAACACTATTGTTCAAAATTCTGGATTGTTCATTTCCTTTGTAATATATTTAGAAATATGTAAATATAAGTACATCTCGTCAGTTTTTCCTTTGCAAACTCTCAAGGCCTTAGATTATAATGTTTATTTATATCTATTTGTCTGGATTTGTCTATGGATGTACTTCATTCAGATGATTTTTTTAATTTTTTCTTTCTGCATGTACAGGGTGTCCCAAAAGAACCATAACACTATTGAAGTAAAATAACTTTTTTTTTTGTGAACCGATTTTGTTGATGAATACATCAAATTAAAGAGAAAAGTCCAACTTGAAGATTCGCCAAAAAACATTTTTCAAAAATTATCACAATTTTATGAAATTATGAAAAAACAAAA
>JAIUND010001355.1:0-37107 GCA_034699125.1 Gisinianus flammeolus | reverse complement strand
CCGGAAATATTCAAGGCGCTATAACTCTAAAACTAGGTATACGTAAATTGCCCCTTTTCTTACGGTCCGCTCCATATATAAACATACATATTTTTCGTACATATAAGGATCGCCGGGACCGGCTCTATATTCAAGTCAGGCATGCTACATATTAAATTAAGAAACGCAATATTATTTACGTTTTTTTATTTTATTTTTATAACACTACAAAGAATTCTTCAATGTGAACACAATTAAAATCTAATAGATTCCTAGAATCATTTTGAGACTGACTATTTTTTGATTCATTGTCAATCACTTGTTCTCATTGTCATTATATAAAGATACAAAAACAGAGTCTCTATATACTAAACAACGATCCGAACAACGTAATAAAAGAGTTTTTTTTAAAAAATTAATATTATCGTCATATTACTCATTTCTGTTCCAATTGGAGAAATGGACAAGGAGAAAACAGGATTGAAGAATTTCAATCCGAAATTAATATCTACTAGCGGTCGTAAGTCAATAAATATAAATACCTATAAAATATAATTATGTAACATCTAAACAGGTGTATCTCACTTTGTGACGCAATTATAAAAGTTTATATACATATGACGAACTTAAATCCAGTATGTAATTTATATTATCGTTTTGTATTATGTAGCCGTACCGTCAATGAATCCTCAGTCCAAGAAAAAACTTTTACAGGATATGAAAGTTAAAGCTGATCAAGATCAAGAAGTACCTACCGGAGGAAATAAAAAAAATGTGCCACTAGCAGCAACAACAGCCACAACAACAGCAAATCAAAAACCTAAAAGTATTTTTGCTCAAAGAATGGCAATTGCACATCATCAGAAGAAAACTTCCTGTGGTCATGTCATGGTCAAACCAAGTATAAGTATCTCGAGTTTGGAAGCAAGTACATCTGATTTTCTTCAAGTTACAAAAGACATTGAAGAAATGATGAGAGCATCAGGACTTGTGAGTGAGGAAGAAACAATCACACCTGCTGATCTTATTCAAATGAAAAAAGAAATGCTCAAAAAGCTTACACAAAAGGATATCAATTTCCTAAGATCTCGAATGGCTAAAAAGGAAGCTCAAAATGCTGCTCAAGCTAAGACTGCTGGAGTTACAAGCGGCAGCAGTAATTCACAAGCTGTTCATCAATCTGTAGGAAAGACTACCATTAGTAGCAGAAATGCCAAGAAAAAGTCTGAAATGTTGCCCATCGATCCAGACTCTGTTAAGATATTTCCTCATATGGACCATATTGAGATTCCTAAATTAGAATGGACCATGGTAATTGAAATGTGTATTTACTTTTCATGTGACATTTAATTTATTTTGAATGCTTACCGTACATTAATTTATCTGTGTGTTTTTTTATTGCCTTTTTGATTAATTAAAGCCGGCTACACCATCAGCTACATCAAAAACAAAACCAAATGTATCAACTAGTACAATGTCACAATCTTCTTCAAAATCAGAGTCACAACAGTTGGAGCAACAACCACAGACAGAAGCAAATGATGTGCAGGCTAGATTTGATCTTCAAGGAAAGTTAATTGATGCAAAACGCGTATCTGATCGTACTTGGCTCCAAGGATTACATAATCATGGAGAAGAAATGGATAAACCGGGTTATACGTTTGATGAATTACTCGGTCTTGCTCGCTCAACTGTTTCGTCCCAAAGGGCTCTTGCACTTAATGCGATGGCTGGGATTTTTAAAAATGCTCATGAAGGTAACTTATAAACAACCCTATTCTTTTTACTCATAACATGTAATTGAGTCATTGTTACTAATGTGTTTGTAATGTAATTTACATGAATGATGATGGTAAAAATGATTCATTTCTATTTTCTTAATAGGAATTTACGACACTGTCTTGACAGTGAATCCATTGGATTTACTTGTAAATGTTGATGTAGTTCATGTTATAAGGAAATGCTTAGACTTTTCTGATGTTGTTACTCTCGATGCAGCATCGTCTTGCCTCTCTGCAATTATTTTCCCCACAATAGAAGAGGTTCATAAATTTTTAAATTAGGAAATTTAATACCTACTCATATTCAACTGTCTTTAAAAAAATATTTGAATCAGTCTTGTCATGTTTGAATAACTATTGACATTCTTCTTTCTTTAATTTTTATGGATATTCTAGGAATGTTATGATTTAGTTTATCTGTATCCGGATGCAAAGCCTTTCTTATGGCATCAAGTCATATGTGCAAATAATGTGAACGTCTCGAAAGATCCTACAACCAGAGATCATCAAATTTTAAAAATGGATATCCTCAGTTTTCTCCTGGATAGATCTCATATTCTGGAGCGAATGGAATACCTAATGATTAAAAGAAAAGATAGAATCACACATGCCATGGAGGTGAACTTGTTGCAAATTTTAATTCGACTTGCTCGACATTCTCCCTCCCGTGTATTGAAATCTGAAAATTTTATGGAACATATAATGACACGGATTATGAGCTTAGACTGGACAGCCATTTGCACAGGTATGTTTTTTTTCAATGCAATACTTGAAGTTGTATCTAGGAAAGTATAGAAATTCTCAAATGGCATTCTTCAAAGATTCAATATCTTTTATATTGATTTTTAAATTGTTCTTTTATTTTTTGATTTTTGCACAATAAATATATATAGTCCCTGTACAAGGATCAACAAAAGTCTCTGAAGCTTCAAATTCTAATCATAATAACAACAACTGTAGCCCAATGGCGATATCAATTTGGATGGCTATGAAAATGTTTCGGGTTATAGTCGAATCGAGTTTTGAAAATGCCAAAAAAGTTCACGAGGAATATAATATTATGACTTACGTCATTTCATACTTAGCCAGTGATTACCAGTAAGCATCTATTGAAACAATCCATGTATCTATAATGTCAATAGATTTAATGATTTAGAAACACGATTCATCAAATCATCAAATACGTTTTAAGTCTCTTTAATATTTTGTTCATATTTTGTTGTACATATATTTTCTTTTCAATAGAAATAGGTATGGAGTGAAATCATGCTGTCACGCCAAGTTCATAATTTTGGAATGCTTCAGATTTTGGAGCAGCTCGTTGGATGTAGGGTTAGGCATCAACGAATTCACGTAATATTTTTATTGGTTCTCCTAAGCATTGTCAAAAAATCTTTGCAAAATTCTCACAGTTTGACTAATTGATAATTTGAAACCACAGGACAATATTTCCTCTTTTGGCACTAAATCTTCGGCAATACTGTGAAATGGAAGCTTTGACGTCAATGACAGGCTTTGATGGGTATTACATTGCACAAGTATTCAACTTTTTAAACTGTATTCTCATTTGTGGAGAACGAAAATACCGGAACATTGATGACAAGGACAACGCTTGGACTCTTGTCAAAGATCTCGAATATTTTGTCCTTACAATTACTATGAATATGTTACAAGTGCTGACTACAGTAAGAGAGGTATATAAACTTGGTATTGTAAATTTATTCAATGACATGGCATCTGTATATTGGCGTGTATTACGAATTCCTAGCCATGTATAATAATAATTTAGTAAATGTTTTGTCAAAATTTGAAGGACTGGACATTGGCTCTTGCTGGGAAAGGATTGGACTTTCTAACGACGGCTCTTAAATGGGGAAAACTGGATCATCGAAAAGCATCTATTATTGAGCATGTAAAACAGTTAGACATGACTGAAATTATAGATTCGTTACAGTGAGTTTCCAATGTTTTATTTGTCCAATTAGATATCTAGTCGTATGGAAGTTCAAATGCGCATATACTTTTTACATTTTTCCAAAATTCAAAATACATGTAAATTGAAAGTTGTAGTAAGTTGTATAAAAGTCAATTTAGTTGTCATTTTGGTTTTCTTTTATACCTAGAATTTACGGATGTGAAATTAATATGTAAAATAGTTTAAAGTACTAATGTAAATTTGTTGTTTTGGATTTGTAGGCAACACTCACTTATTTTGAACATGTCGAAAATCAAAAGTCGCTACCCGTCGAATTACATAAGTTCTTCTGCCATCCTTACGTCTTCAAATGTTAATTATATAGTTGCAAGAAAGAATCCATTTCAATTTTATAAACCATGGGTGAATTTTTTGTTAGAACTTGGTTGTAGAAATTTGGTTTTCACTGCAAAAACCTGGGAATATATTGAATTAGTCGGCGAATCGTATCCTCTCGAGTTTTTTGAAACGTACTATATTCGATTCGAACAACTGTGTCTCTTTAAATTATTGATCTCAGCCGACATTTCTAATGTTCACTTGGGTATCTTGGTACACTTAATCTGTACTTTGGCCAAGTCAGATGTCCGTCTGTTCAAAGGACTATTAGAACTTATTGTGAAACAAATTGGTGCTCCAGTGGATCAAAGTGAAGGAATTGTAAAATTATACATGGCTTGCTACTTTCCAAATAACAAGACTGAAGATGTTCAAGTAGGAGATGGAGCTCTTCGTGAAAACGATGAAAATTTACTCTCCAAACCCATACTTTTTCAGGCTTTTCCTACAAAACTTGTGAATGGGAAATTTTGGATGCTGGAACCGCTAAATAAATTATCTAGTCGATATTCACAAAGTAGAACGGATTTGATGAAACACTTGCCGGCTGTTCTTCACGAAACTCGGACGTGCTTGTACTTTATACAGTATTTTCTAACGGAAGCATCTGTTTTTATGTCACCTTCGGACATTGTGGCTTATTATATTCGCATTACTCAAGTGTTTTCAATGGGTAAGTTGAAATATGCCGATGTATTATGTTGTTTTTCTGTACACCATCTTCGAGGACTAGGACTAATTGTATTAATTATGATTGTTGTGATGTGGGAATTTTTGTTGTTGCTTGCATTTACAGGGGAAGACGTCTTTATGGAATCTGAAATTGACTTTTTACTCGGGAATCTTCTGAGAGGTCTTATTGTACTATGGGATAACTTTGGTTTGCAAAAAACATCCCGTCCATTTACAAATTTCAAAGCTGGTCCAGATTTTTCTCCTTTTTCAAGCATGCTAGACTTGTAAGTTTCATAAATTCAAGTGTTTAGATAGCACATGATATATTTTGAAAATAATAATGCATGTGTACGAGGTGTAAACTTATGAGGGTGTGTCTTTTTTTTACAGCTATGGAGATTTAATCAAAGAGTTTGAGAATCTCTCCTTTTGCAGCAATGTTTTTGCAGCTTACTTACTATTTCCGTTAATACCCTCAGAGGCACGAGAAATAAAATTACTGTTTTGGAGTATGCAAGGCTTACCATTTGTGAGAATTGAATTAGAAAATGTAAGGAAACTATTTTTTTGTTTTTCATGTATTGTTTAAAAATTCCTAGTGTTCAAGAACTGAGATTCTGTGGATTTATTATTAAAGAATACAAATATAAGTACCTGTTAAAAAAACGTGTTTCAGAATCTACTGCCTCCGGATTACTTGACTAAAGAAGTTGAGTCAGACCGAGCTCTATTGCAGCTCTACACATTACTTCTTGTGAAAACCAATACAATTAACAGGCAGAATAATGAGCTCTTGTTCCACGTCTTGGACTACCATGTAACCCGAGGACTTCCGGTGGAAGATATGCAAAAAGTTTTAAAACCAGTTTAACTTGAAATGTTGAAAATTTTACATGCTTCAAATCTATGTAATATGTTTTTGTTTATTTTCAAATCATCTGCTTTACAAAACAATGTACTTTAAGACAATATATTTTTGAATTAATGGAACGTGCTTGTTACGCATAACATACTGTAACTGTTTAATATGTACAAGTACGTAAATTCTTTTTTTTCTTTAGTTATCAATAGAATATGTTCTCAGTGAAATGTTTTTTAGGTACCTTTAATTTAATTTACAAATACCTCCTACTTTATTAACATGATTAGAGGTTGTATTGCCTGTGTGTCAATAATATTATTTTGTTTGATCTTATGTAGCTACTTAAGTATGTAACTTTTCTTCATTTTATCGCGTTCAAGGTTTTTTGCACCTATACATGGAATTATTATTTGGTTATATGCGTACACAATAGCTACTACTAAAGACTAAGGATTACAAAAGAGTATTTGGATTTAGTCGTACTGAAAAAAAGCTGCTAATAATTAAATGATTAGATATTTAATGGGGAAAGAGATAGTAATATGATTTTCTCCATGTATAATAATGATTCATTATTAATGAATAAATGAATGTTGAGGATCCCTATATAATATCCCTATTATGTACAACTTTGATCGTCCATCAATCATATTTTGTATAGTTCTGTATAGTATGGTAATACTATTATATTTTGTACCAACACGAAAAGCTATACGTGTCGTGTAATACGACTGTTGTTATTGATAAAGTATACATAATGATCATTGGAAATAATTGATTATTATTATTGATTATTCTTGAAACGAAACGAGAATAAAAAAAACACTAAACAATTTTTAATGAAAAATCGGCCAGTTACAAGGTTGTATGAACGTGAGAATTTGTCTTACTCCGTCTACAGACATTCATATTTATAAAATATTTTATTCCCCCTTTGGAATGGGGAGGTGACACGTTGTCGTTCAATAAACTTTAACTGTAAATGTCCTAGCAATAATGAATAATTTGGCATTAGAACTATGCATGCACAGTATATACTTAAAAACGTAGGGGCATCGATAATATTTAACATGTACTTTTGGAATTCGAGGTTCTTTGCGGCAGCTGTCTTAAATTCTGAAAAACTAAGGCCATCATCAGTGTCCAAATCCGTCTAATTACAAAGAAAAAATTTACAATCAAAACGGCTTTATTCAGATTTGTAATATGCAGTTCAAAATAAACGCAACACAAAATGTGGACCGACCTGCCGACAAAGTGCCGTTCTGTCCATGTGTATAAAAATGATTTTTGACTTTATTTGAAAACGCAGCGACGATTTGATGCCCTTGGAATTTGGAAAGGAACCAAGGCAAAAACCAAAAGGTACAATTCTCATTTACCCCACAGTGCAAGATTGGAAGCTCGATGTGTCTGCTTTGAAACAGTGGAGAATTGCACCTTTTGGTTTTTGCCTTGGTTCCTTTCCAAATTCCAAGGGCATCACATCGTCGCTGCGTTTTCTCGCTCCGTTTTCAAATAAAGTCAAAAATAATTTTTTACACAATATCATTCACTGGTGCATTGGGAAATCGCTTGGGACCAACGAGACGTTTTATTGTTTGAGTTATGTCATCTGCACCAATCTCTCCATCACCATTATAGTCAAACATTTGAAAGAGATATTCTACTTTTAATTCAAAGGGTGCCCGTGCATTGAATGAAGACATTGCATTAATAAATTCTTCAAAGTCCAGCGACCCATCTCCACTAGAACTGAAAACTTTGCATATTCGATCTGGCAAAAGGGTAAAGTTAGACATCTTCGATCTCCACTTTTTCTATACGTCTATGCATAATGTATAATTAAAAACTGAAACAACAAAATAAGCCGAACCTCCAAATGGATTTGCTCCCAACTCTGGAAATTTTTTGAGATTTGCCAAAGGAACACGATATTCTCGGTTTGCCTTGATTTCAGCTGGTGCAAGTCTGATAAATTTGGTTAGGAGACTATTTATCCAAGTTGAAAGAAGAGGAATTTACTACTTAGCAAATAAAACTAAAACATTTCGAAATGTATACAAAATAATATGAGGAGAAATGGCTTTGTATTGTAGTAGGTATCTTACTATTTAATTTCCTTTTTTCTTAAATAAGTAACATCTTCATATACTTGTATTTCTGCATTAGTGTAAAGGGATTTTGAGAAAATGCCTCCCATATTTCAGTAAATAAATCCTTCAATTCTAATTTTTTCGTCCAAAGCAACGCTGGAGTTCAAAGCGTGGAAAGTTTTCCCTGAAAAACTGCCTTAAGTTATTATTGATGGCGACTGAGAAAGAAAGTATATAATATACACGTCAACTGACAGACAATGGAGAAAGTACGCAAAATAGAATGGGGAGACAAAGGGGCAAAGGGAGACTTTCACTGCCTTACAACACACTTGCAATTGCAAGGCCTTGTGATACTTGTATGCAAAATTCTGGGGGAAAAGGTCATCAGTGTTTATTTTCAGTGCTTTTAGTCATCGAAATGTTAAAACCAAGGTATTTAAATACAATTTGCCTCATGAAATGTCACCCATTCCTCAGATACAAAATAATTTACTGAAAATGGACCAATATAATAAGGATGAAGGATAGCCTCAGTAGTAATTATCATGTCAATCATGTCCAGTACGTCGGTAAATATTTATTTAATAATTAATTATTTATTTATTTATTATCTTCTTTTTTATATATATAATATAACATCCATTCATCGATCACATGCAATCATCCCACAATCAATATGCTTTGGGCTTCGGTGTGAATATAAAAAAAGGAACCACTCTGGAAACTTGAAATCTATAATAATAATAATAACGATAGTTTGAAAAAATCAAACATTGTCCACTCACTGTTGCCGTGTGTTGCTGAATACCTAACTACATAACATATAATGCCTATATTTGTCGTTTGTTACATATTTTATTATAAACGATATATTGATAATAATAAAGTTAATTAAATGGTTGTGCTGAACACTTTTTTTGCCTCTGTGCTGTACCCTCACTATTTTCTTTGATTAGTGGTCAACGACGCTATAAAGCAATACAATAATATTCAAAGCGATTCATTTGTATATACTATATTATTGTAATTATTTTCCTTTGGTACATTATATTTCTTGAAAACGCACATATTTAATTGAAATAGAAACACTCTATATCTGATGATAGGTAATCATTGCTATGAATTACATTTGTTTATACACTGGTTCTGTTTTCTGCTGGCTATAGTTTTTTTATAAATTATAATTATTATTACATTATAGTAGTTATAGTAGTATTATCATTACTGCAATAATACTCCGATATTTACATAATTTACAATCGTATTGACTTTACGTCTCAATAAACAACTTTTCAGCATCTTATGGCTTTGACAGATTCTTTGTAACTTCATCTTTATACTTATATGATTTCAGATTTGTCCAATTTATTTTTGTATTCATCACTCTTTAAAATTCTTATACTGTATTTAACTTTATTACTACAAATCGTTGGGCATAAACATTTTTTTCAAACTAATAGGACTATGTATATGTATGCATGTAGATTATAGAATTGTACGTATAAATATTTTAATTTCTAAGGAATAATATATATAGATAATAGTTTCTTTCTAATAAATTATTGTAATAATTTTATACGAAATATTATGGACTCCTACGTATCTAGTCATCTTATCTTATTTAAATATATTACTGAATGTAATGTTAGACAGTGAAGCAAGTCTTTTATGTTTATAGATCATGTATCCGGCTATATATATATCTGTATGCGTACTCACATTATTCATTTTTATATATATCTATTCTAAAAAATTTGTTGAGAATTCATGAAAAGTCTGTATATACCGGTCTTATTGCCAAAAGTCATATTTTTTTTATAAGTAGTAGTACATAGACATACATACGTTGACCAAGAATATTAATTTAATATTATTAAATCAATATTGAGAAATATTGAAGGTATTTAATGTATGTATAAATTGAATTGGAAATATTTGTAGGAAACTTCTTTTTCCCCTCATGTTTTTTTGTGCTTTTTACAAAAGATTCATCGAAAAAATTACAAGTAGTACCTGTAATTTTTGTCAGTCTACACTTTTCATTGCAAATTCCTAACAAAAAAGTTATGTTTACATGGATTGCACAACTATTATACGACGACGACAAAGACAAAAAAGAGTATTATAATTATCATTGAATTCGTTAATTATTATATATAAAGCAGGAGAGATTAGAATGAAGAATCTCTTGTGTCTGTATATGTGTAAAAGAGAAAAGAAGTCTATTAATTAATTTATGGAATACCTATTTTAGGGAATAGTGTAATAATATATATAATAAATATATACAGTACACAGGTAATTTGTATAAATATGAAATAATCCATTCACTAGTTCTTTGTTGGGCAAATAACGTTTTAGCGGGAATAAAATACTACTGCCTTATTTTGAAACTCTCTCCTCCCATTACCTAACTGCCTATTATTTTTTGTTTATTGTTTGAATTATTTTCATTCGATGGCCCAGTTTCTTAATTCCTATATCTAACAATGCAGCATTGTCAATTCTTTGTAGTTTCTTCCCATCGATTCCCCTTTGCTGAAATATCACTTTGTATTCTGGCATGAACAGACTGTCCAACCTGGAAAAATAACAATAAGTCATTATCAAGTTAGCAAAGTCTAATAAGTAATTTTATGACTAAATACTATGTACAAGAGTTTCAACATAAACATAAAATCATTAAATATATGTTGAGCATTACCAATCACAACAATCTCCCAGTGTCCACTCTACTATTGCCTTATTTCGAAACTCTCTCCTCCGAGCTGCCTAAATATTAGAATCAGAATTCATGATTTACACTATAGAGATGAAAATTAAATTAAATTAAATTAAATTAAAACCAATACTAGTTTAAATACAGACATGTCCCATACTCATGTAGGTACACTTTATTATGTATGTCTTTCTTTTTATTAAAACTCACTCCCTGTTGTTGATGAAGCTGCTGTTGCTGCTGTTGCTGTAAAAGTTGTTGTTGATGTGTCTTCATATCATGAGGAACTTCATAATGATCCTGTACAGGTGGTTTCTTTGGAATCGTCCCTACAATTCTCGGTCCATTGTCAACCAAGTCTATTTGGTTTAAAAAATAAAAACCAACTGAATTCATATAAATGTTCAATGACATTAAAAATGTTAGCTCATTTGTTTTTATATTCATATTTACCTGGAGTGTATCTGTGTACGGGATGAAGCTTTTCTGGTATGTACTTGCCTCCTGGATTTGCTGCAGTTGGAGTTGTAGACGCGGAGGAAGAAGACGTCTGTTGATAATAATAACATTTGGGGTGATGTTGCTGAAACATTGCTGCCGTCGTCGCCGAAGAAGATTGTGACGATGGTGTAGTCGTTTGTTTCTGTTGGGATGTTTTTGGATTTCCTAGTGTACCGTATCGCCCATAGGCTGTCGTATTGACAACTCCTTGTGCACCAGTAGAAGAATAAGACTGATGTCTTCCCAACGTTTGGTATGTATTTGGCATGGTATTAGTGACGAAAGCCTGCCCTTGTTGAGGTTGTGACTGCACTATTGAATGTTGTTGTTGCTGCTGCTGCTGTTGTTGTTGTAACTGCAGTTGCTGAAGTTGTAATTGTTGTTGCTGTTGCTGCAGCATTTGATGATGATGTAACTGTTGATTGTACTGTTGACGATTCATAGTTGGATAGCCACTATACATCGATGAACTATTGGCATGACTTATTGAACGATACATTGGTGATTGACGATTAAATGGTTGTTGACTCATTGGTGCTTGTCCTCCTCCCTGAGATGGATCACCACCACCACTCGCAGCAAAAAGATGACCTTGATTGAATCGAGTTGCAGACTCGTGTGTATCTCGGCTGTCAGAAAATTCTGGCGGGGGAGCCAGAATTGGAGTTTGATTTCGCAGACCGAATTCTGCAGGAGGTGGAACTGCGGCTTGTTGTGCGCCAGGGGCTGGAAAATCCTGCTGTAAATCACAATACATGCATGCGTTTAGTTTAAATATAACAGCAAAATTGAATTTTCTTAGAACCAATTTCTTAATTAATTTCTTTTTGTTATATTTTAAATTTTTATATAATACCTTTAAAGCTGCCACATGCATTTGTATTAGTTTGAGACTTTCTTCAATGCTTTTCTCCGCCTGCCTTGACTGCCCTTGAGCTTGACTGTGAATCTGTTGCATTTGCTTGCTAATTATGTACTGTTGATGTTGGTCTGTGAGCATGGATCTTGAGCGCTGTGGTTGAAGCGTGTGGTACATTTGTGCATTCCCAGTTCCACTCCCAACAGATTTCTTCTGAATAGGTGTATCTCTTGGACTTTTACTTTCATCTGTCTCACTCTCAATCTCTAATGGAGGTGGAAGTTTGACTAATGATACGGCATTGAAGTAAGCAGAGGTACGTCCTTCAGTAGTTTTCTAGAAAAAAAGAAGCAAAATAATAATAAATTGAATTAATCTTCTCTTAATGATAGATTGTCGTAATATTTGACATTATTTACCTTGACTATAGAATTTCCATCCTCGACTGAATTTTTCGCTAACCCACCACCAGAATTCCTTGCTGCCGCCTGTTGTTGTGATCGACTTATTGTGCCATACGTGAGGATACTATTATTAGTTGAATTATCTAAAGGCATTTGTTGTAGCATTTGCTGCTGTTGTTGGAGCTGTTGCTGAGCAGGGGACTGATTAATAGGTGACGCAGTTACGAGTTTTACACTATTATTGTTATTAGTAGTGGTGTTTGTAGGAGCAGTCGTACTAGTAGCTACTATGACTTTGTCGATGCCACGTTTCAAACTTCCATCAGGGCCTATATAATGGGCACTCCCAACATTTTGTAAAGGAACAATCTTAGGCTTTTGATTATCTTCTTCCCCTCGACCGTTTTCATCTTTGAGAATCCATGTTTTATCACTAGAGTCTTCTGAGCTATCAGAATCTGGATTCACTGGTAGACAAGTAACATAATTATTAGTATTTACTGAATTGAGTTGATTCTCATGACCACCATCCGAGCTCACTCCGCTTGATGAATTTGAATTCCCATCCGCATCATCTTGACCCAAATCATTTGGAAAAGATTTACTGCTTTTTAAACTTGTTTTAATTTTTTGAATTTCATCTACACTCATACCTGTAATTCAAATACAATATGCATAATGTTTTAAAACACAGCGACGTTGTTTGATTTTGTTATAGAATGCTTCATAATATCATTATTTTACTACTTTATTACTATTAGGTACTTGAGTGGCCAATAATACTTACTATGAGAAATTTGTGCTGACTGTGCAGCATTTTGTGATTGGGGTGCTGGTTCCGATTGAAATGTGACAGTTTTCTCAGCTTTACGATGTAATCTTGGCGATTGTTTGACTTCTATACGAATCTTTGTCGTTTCACTCGTACTTGCACTACACTTCAACACGGGTTTCAATTTTTCTTTGGCTTCCATTAATGACTTTTGAGGATCAAATGGTTCTTCATTATTTATTTTCCTTGAATCCATCGTGTCCGTTTCAACATTCATATTACATGCTGTGGACGTCGATGAGCCAGAGTCACTACTATTAATACTAGCATTCGTTGGTGTGAGAGCATCCGAGTCATCATGTCGACCGGCATTTCCATTGACTAAATCTGGCATGACATCTCGACCAAAATTATTCATTTTACTTGTGGTTGTTGTTGTTTCAGGTTGAGCATAGTCTCCTTTATTATTTGTTCCTGCGTCTTTTTTACCCGGAGGAAGACTTGTTGAACGAATCTTCTTCAGAGTCCCTGTACTATTCGTTTCATTCCCTTGTTCCCGATAGCCAATAGACTTCAAATCATCTGGAGATGCATACAATTTGGCACTATCCGTTGGTTTAAAGCTCGACACTGAAGGAGGAATGAAGATAAGAGAAATTAATATTTTTGTGCAAGAAATATAATTTCACGCAGACTTCTAATTACCTCCCTCTCTAACTTGTTGTTGTTATGAAACATTTTACTTTATATAGTTAGTCCATGTGTACAAAAAAACGAATAAAATAATTAAGCAAACTTACTGACAGCAGCTCCTCCTACACCAATTTCTCCCCGTCTTCCTAATGTTGACGAGGCAATGTCCAGACTTGCGTACTCTTTAGATTTGGACACATCCACTTTGATCACTTGACCAGGAGGGACCAAATTAATTATTGTTTGCTGTTCAGCTGGTCCGATTGTACATCCTGTACTTGCACGCCGAGGTAAAGTTTTTGACTGAACTGGTCTCAGTTTTTTTATTGTACGATATTCAGATTCACTTAAAGCCGGTATTTTAACAGACTTGGGCGTTTCTTTCCCTACGGAATCAGTCGTTGAATCACTTCCACTTCCATCACTTTCCTCGCCATCGCGTTGTTCTTTTGGCTTTGTAGTAGTCTTGTCTTTCTCTTTTCCAGCTGGAATCTTCTCTATACTTTTCCACGAGCTGTCGTAATTCCTTTCCAGAATACCTTGAGCTGTAGATGAAATACATGCCCAAGAATGTCGAGCATTTGCTTTTAATTTGTTCAAATTATCTTGACTTAATGACTTTGACTTGGCTTCTTCGCTTCCTTTACTACTTGTACTATTCTTTTCTTTCTTTAGATTGAGAAAGCCTTTTAGATCAGGTGTACTATGAAAATCCTTGTGTAATTTGACTAATTCTTTCCCCTTCAAACCAGACTGAAAGGAATTAAGATAAAAACAAAAAAACATCAAATTTGAGGCGTATTCATTTATAAAATGATGTTTCAAATCTTTATAGCATATTGATAAGGGGATATAAAACCACAAAGCCATAAAGACTGAATACTTTTTGCACCCCCCAAATATGTAATAAAAAACGTCGTTTTTTCCCGATGTATTTCTCTTTCCTACCTTTGATCTTTTCATCTCAGAGACACTCGCGTAAATCTTGTGACTACCCGGTAGAGGAGATGGAGGACATGTCCATGATGACTTGTCATCGTTAGCACCACCATTCATAGCTTTCTCAGCAAATATTTCATGAATTTCTGAAGCTGTAATTCGACTTGACGTAGGTCGAGCTCGGATTGAAGCAGTTTTTGGTTGAGTTCCACAGTTTGAATTGGAATTGGGTGGAAGCGGCGGTTTCCCTGCAATGGAATCCACTGAATTTGATTTTGCTCCAACACTACCACCTTCTGCATTACTGTGATTTGATAGCCCTGTACAATATTAAAAGACAGACAAAAGTAAGTACACTGTTAAGGTTTGGAAATATGTTTTCAGTGCTTAACCCAACTGGTATGTAATATTATACATTTAAAAGTATCAACGTTTTTTTACCTAGATCCGCCAACGCTGCAACCATCGACTTTGCCCGTGTTCTACCAACACTCAGACTTGTAGTGGGATCTCGACGAGGTGGAGATGGTACCGTCGGACCACTTGAACCTATTTTTAAATTAAAAAAAAACATGTAATTTTTCCGTAAAAAGGAAGAATAATGTATTTACGAGCCAGGAATGAAAACAGAATGTATATTTGGTATGATTGCTAATGCTTCCTCCTTTGACTGCCTCAGAATCACTGATGATGCTTAATCAATTAGTATACATACCTGAATACTTTCGGGGCAACGTAGCAAAGTGATACTGAGCTTTGGGAGTTCCGCTGGAACTTTGGTCACAGGTCAGTGAGGATGGTGAGCCGGGCTTGGAATGCTCATCTTGAGGATTGGCTGATGGTAGAGACAAACCAACAACGGTCAAGGAAACTAAATCACCCGATTTTCTGATCAGGTCTACTACTGTCTCATGAGATGACTGGGAAACGTCTAATCCATTGATCTAGATTCAAAACACGATCATGAGGTGAGCATTTTTTTTATCAGAGGCGACGGCAAATTACATTAAAAATACGATAGAAAGTTACTATGAAGGATTATTTTATGAGCCCTCCGGATTCTATATAAGTTAACTTTAGGCAAGTTTACAAAGTTTTCTTTTCTATATAGTCTTGGTCTTTTTATTTATATATACATGTACACATTAATTGCGTATCAGTTTGTATTCTATGTGAATCTTTGGTCTTACGGCAAGAATAAAGTCGCCTTTTCTGAGTCCAGCTCGATCAGCAACTCCATTCACATCGACGTCATCCAAATACTGAAGAGCCGGAAACCTGTCTGAGGGTTGTAGTTCCATCAAAGGAGAGTCCGATTTGGCACCACGAAGAATAAAGCCGAAACCTTTTTGGCCACGATGTAAAATCACAGTGTGCGGCTCACTCCAACTAAGTACGCAAATAAAACCCATAATTAAAGTGCATAATTGAGGGGGAGAGATAGGGCCCTTTCATATTTGCTTTTGTTTTATAGCACAAGCTATATATGTATGTAGTTAGATGTGTCGAGTTATTTTTCACATATGTATGAAAAATTCCATGAAAATAGTGTTTGGAAATTACCCATACATTTTCTTGATTCTTGAAGCATGTGGATGCGGTTTGGAATTCGCTTCCCTTCTACCTTGAGCTCTCGACGGTGGAGCTAAGTGATTACGATTTTCATACAATTTCATTCGAATTTCTTGAACACATTGTGCTGGAAACAGACCCATATGACCTCTCAATTGGCCTTCCAATAAACCCGTATCCGTTGACGCTGTCACTGTAATAATAATCAGGATTCGTAAAACAAAAATACATACCGAACGTACAAAATTATACAATACTATAAGAGATTTAAATATTGATAGTAGCAAATTTTCACCTTCAATAATATCTCCTTCTGTAAGCTTAAGATGCTTGGATGACTGCGGTGTAAAATTTTCAACACAAACTACCATCATTCCCGGGAGTATTAGAGATGTATCAGTCGGAGTAGCATCATAACTACTACCACTACCAGTTCCCACACCTGAGGAATCACTGGCTATATCACTCTTCTCTGTATTGATACAATTAATACAAAAAAAGGACACATTAGTATTTTACAAAATAGACTAAACTTACAGTTGTTTTAGTGGAAATACAAGAAAGTTTTTCCCAAATTCCGTGAAGCCCAGTTATTTATTGATGCCAAAATATTTGTTAAGAAAGTGTGAATGTACAAGTTGTAGTATAGTAGTGGTAATATTAATAAGAAAATTAGGTACAGAATGATAGGAAATTGCCGTAGAATCACTATAAAATGTTACTACTGTTATAACCATTTTAATATTCTACATTTTGATTTTTAGTTAAATTGACATGATTATGATAGCTGTATTGAGATGATATGCTCCAGAACCAGAACTTAATTCTTATTTCCCCACTCTTGTTAGACCGGACAAGGATTTAACAAGACTCTAATGTCATACATGGATAAGTGTGTATGCATATAGCCATATACATCAACCTTTTCACATCATCATACCATATCACATTGAATTGAATCAATATATAGAGACAAATAATAATAACAATAATAGAAAATAAAAGGCAGTCATGCCATGCAATGCAATGGTTAGGTTAGAAGTGGTTAGTTGGGATAGTTAAGGAGAAAAATAAAACAACAGTGATGCTGATTAACCAGTGAAGGCAGAGCCAATGTCTTCGCTTCCAAATTGCGAGCTTCCGCCCGAGTAACTAGAGTCCGAGCAACTTCCAGAGTGAGTATGGGATGAACACTCGCTCATGCAGGATGAAGCTGAGCTGAATGGTGGTAGTGACCTGTTGGATGGACAGGGACTCGGGGGACCCCTTGAAAGTCTTCCAGAGAGACAGCTCAAGGAACCATTGAGATGATTGTCAGATGAAACGCGAAAGGCAACACTCCGACGTTTTGGATTATACTTGGGCGGGTCGCGTAACGGAACTACAAACATAAACAACATAAATACAAGAAGACAACCAAAAAAAAAAATTTAAAAACATACCAAGCATATTTTCCTTCATTCCAAATTATACAAAATATAAAAATATTTGAAGAGAAAAAATAAGTAGCACGTCAATGAGTTGGATACATTAGGCTACAATATATATTAATAAAATTTACTCTTTTTTTATATTTTTGGTTTTTAGCTTTGACTTGAATAAAATGAAATTAAAATAAAACATTCACGTAAAATTCTATTTCAGGATACTCGACCATTTTCAATTACATGACAATTTTAAACAAACACATGGAGGGAGGGAGAGAGAAGAGGGAGCAAAGAGAAAAATAATTAAGATTTCGTACTCAGTACAAGTTGTAGTCCATAACATCAAGTAGGTAGCTTATGCATACAAAATTAAAAATTAAATAAATATGTAGTAGGTAATGATAACTGTATAAAATATGAGCAGATTCTTATCATTTGAATCAACCAACAAAGTACATTAGTATCCTCAGTCGCGTACAATCAAAACGCAAACATTTGGGGAAAGAGCAGGCAGACAATCTTAAACAATATCTACTTATTCGCATTACACTTGGCAGTATACGATTTCAACTACAAATATTATGATTATAAAAATCAATCCAATATCAATACCAAAATAATCCACAAGTATAGATGAAATAGTAAAAAAAAATTGGTATTACTTACAAACAACTATAACATTGTATGTAGTTTTTCCAACTTTGAACACAGGGGTACCTATATACAATGTATGTGTATCAGCCAATATGTATACATACATGTAGGAACAATCTTAAATCATGATGGTAGAAAATTTCCATGGTCTCTGTTACTAAGAAGTAAGGACCAAAACTACAAAGCTATTTATCATTTAAGTATCATCTCATTGTCTTAGTCTCTGTGAGGGGCACTGCTGGTTGCTATAATATAACATTTAGAATGACAGGCTCAGAGATTTACAATTTTTTGGCCTCCACATGCTTGGACTCTACAGAACATATTATATATTATATCCATTCTCAAGGTGCACTTCAAAGCTCGAGACTTTCTTCTATGTATACATGTCTCAACAATAGATAATCTCAAATGTAATTACTTCATGCTATGCCCTGCATTCTCCTCTCTAGATTTCAAGACTTGTGTGTAGTGCCTGTGGATACGCATAAATCCGCCGAACTGATCAATGCTATTAAAACTTGGACAGAAAAGCATCCACACGCATACAGAATTGTAAAGATACGCAGTCAAATAAAGCCAGTTGTATAATGGAATTGGGAAAATGCAAGTATTTATGCTACATTTTTCAGTAACAATGCAACATTCCCTGACCGACTTCAAATATGAATTTGAAATGCAAAATTAAATTTCTCCAAATTTTTAAATACGGTACTTACGTAGTATACCACACGCACATTTTATTGGCATTATCTAATCATTTCACTGATTTTCATTGTAGAAGTGGCGAACAATTTGAATTGTAAGTAATTGTATGCCAGTATCATCTCAAACAAGTGTGTAAAATATCATAAACGACGTTTCAAAATATTCACCCACATTATCAGTGTAAATGTATATATATATCATGTACCTGCATATCTTTTAACAATCCTAGGACTCTGTACAATCCCTTACTTGTGAACGAAGGCATACATAAGTGAGTGTAAATACGAAATATTTGTACATTAGTTAGCTAGAATTGAGAGTTTGGATGTTTTCGAGAGGGAGAAGAGTACAGAGCTGTTAGAATTTTAGAATTCAGATTTTAACAGGGAGAAAGAGAGAGAGAAGGAAAGAAACGAACACACCTTCATCATGGATTTCACCTGTTCTGACCTTATGTATTCTCATGAATGAGCCAGACGAGTCGAGTATAGTATATACATATCTAAACGACTCAAATTGAATGAATGAAAGAAAATGAACCACGAATGACAGGGTACATACACACACACACATTTTTTATACAGACACATCATGTGCACAGTCAACATAACGCCATGTTATGAGACGCATGCATAATCTTATAATCTAATCCTACCTATACTGCGTTGGGAACACCTAATTTCCGAGTTTACAATAATATGTATTCAGTGTTCACTCGCATATGTACAAGACATACGGAACTTTGCTAAATAACTTTTCCCACTGCTATATAAAACTTGCAATGCACTGCAAGTGCAGTATTAAAAAAAACATCAACAAAAATATAATGGGTCTACATCATATAAAACATGTTGCCGTTTGTGTTGTTCGTCTTTCCGTATATTCAGTTTCGTTTTCATTTCTAACAATTTTTCAAAAGATACCATTTCCAAGGAACAACAAGGAACCAACCAACAAATAAATAAATACGAATACTAATTTACATTCAAGTCCATCTTAAAAAATAAGTACGTGTAAAAAATTTACGTACTTTGAAAAGCAATTAATCTCAAGTCTCTATCCCTGGCAATGATGCAGCAAGCAAGAGATAAATTTCAATATGCTCGTCGCCATCATTGTAGATTTTGTCATTTACAGAATTAGGCGCTGTAGCCAGCCGGTCTACTATGAGATCCGAGAAAACATTCCCTTTTAACTGAACCTTTTTACTTGTAACCACCTGTATACTATGGAAATTCATTTGTAGTTTATCTCCTATTGTTAGTCTGTTCCTTTTTTTTGGTTTGGTTTGGCAGTCATTTCGCCTTTTACATATGTACATAGTAGTACATACCTATGACTTGCTTGAGTACAGATACGTGCAGATTATGACTTTCTGACTAAACCTGAATCTATAGTGTCATTACTATCTAAAGCTCAAGTCAAACTGCTCGTATAAGAGAGTCATCGTATATAGCGTGGACCGAGACCACAACAAGCTTTTATGCCGAAATGTACAATATAACACACAACACATGGCGTGGACATTGCTTGACACAATAGGACAGGATTTAAGGGTCGTAGGTGGTGCCAGTGGAAAAACTGGTTATAATCATTTGAAAAATTCTATGGACAATGTCATTTTTTTCCCATTCACTTCTCTCTGGCATGTACCTAGGTAACAACATAGCTCGACTCTGCTTTATTCATGAAAGTAAGAAGAAAAGTAATAGTAATAGATAACACTTTGGCTTACAGCTGACACACGCTCCATTTTTTACAATCAAATTTCTCTGTAGCCTATGTTTACGTGATTACCCATTCAACTACGCCGTGTCAGTCTAGCTAGCATGTATTTCCCCCTCCTTTCTCTCAGGTTAAATACTGTAGATACCTAATGATTATTATTACCGTATTATTAATACCTAAGTACGAGGAAATGCAGAAAAACATCCTCCTAAATTTTTTGTTAAGAAATTTTAAAACTCAATCCGTAAAACTAGACTATACAGCATTCAAATAAATACTCACGATTTGGAAACACGTATATATACGAAGGCATACATGCCTTCTTCTGAATAACTTCAATAATAATATTACTACTGCCGGAATTACCAATAAGACTTTCTATATCGGCTACATTGAATGGGAGAAATTGAATCACGTACCACAATCCACAATGAATTGAAAAATTACGTAACTAACAAAATACCTTCATAATTGAATAATCGAGTGTTAATTATCATTATTTATGAAGCAATGCAAATTCATTGATTAAGATGAAAGGATGTGATCATTATCAAGTTGATTGTTCAGATGTTCCACCTTCATTGCCTTTCATCTCAATGAATACAATGAATCCACAAATGCATTATGCATCCATTTTGTGCATATGATAAGCAATTTATATCAAGTTGTAAATATGATGATGAAAAATGAAAATGCTCTCTTTGGACATAAAATAGGTGAAATAACTTCATGCTGTGAACTTGATTCCTTCACTTATTCTCAAATTTTCATGAATTTTTATAGGTACGAAATTCAATCTAAAAACTTTCCTAAAAAGTTTTCAATGAAATAATAATTTAAAACGAAACTCTGATATTTGAGCCCTGACTCTCATATTTATTTAAATGAACTTACCAACATCCTGAGCTCGATGATTTTGGATGATTTCAGCAAGCTCCATATTACCTGTGGAAAGATGGAACGAAATGAAAATCTCACCATGCACAAATTAACAAAGTAAGAAATGCAAAATTCATCATCATTCAGATTCAATTATCTTATCCCAGTATCAAACGATAATAATTAAATTTCCACATTTGAATACTACACATTGAATTATTATGAAAATCCCCGATCAAAGACCAAAGGAAATCCCGGTACGTACCAGCAATTACAGCAACTTGATAGGGAGTCTGATTGGCAAAATTCAGCGCCTCTTTGTCTGCTCCACGGAAAAGAAGGAGTCGAGCACAAGATTCCTGATTGTTCACAGCACACACATGCATTGGCGTATTGCCGGATGCATTCCTTGCGTTCATGTCGGCTCCATAGTACAATAAATGTTCCAAATGTTGAACTAAACCACTCCGACAAGCCTGTAAAACCAACCAACGCAATATTTTTTTATCCAATGAAGTAAAGATGTATACGTTTTATTACTTTTATTCATAATTTCATAATAGAAATCTCCTCATCATCACTGTTTTAAATAGTTGCGATTTAATTTCACTGTGGGTATAATTTCTTCGTCGATTTCGTTTTGAACTCTTATTTCTCACCTGATGAGTTTCATTCCACCCTTGGACATCCTGTGAGCCCAAAATTCCATGATCGTGTAGCAGAGCTTCACAAAGTGTTGGCTCAGCATTTAACGCAACGCTTAGATAAAGAGGTGTCAATCCTAGGACACAATAAAAACAAAATTATATTCATGTTACAATTATTCTTCCACCATACCAATTGTGTGTATATATAAACAGTACATATACTGTCTACTAACCTTTAGCATCTCGATAATTTGGGGAACCACCTATAGACAGAAGGGAAATAACACGAAAAAAAGAAATGTCCGTCCGGTTAATACTATATACAGGGGTAAAAACGAAGCATTTTATTTATAATTTTGAATCTCTAAAATATATTACCCAAGTCGAGCATAGTTTTCACAGCATCTAAGCTCTTATGTTCTACGGCTCTATGCATAGCCGTAGAACCATCCTTCGTTCGATAATCTAGAAGAGCTCCGCCATTGACCAAAGCCATAAGCAATTTTGACGGCTTTTTCATTACTGCGGCCATGCTCAAAGGAGTTTCTGTAGGAAGATGTAAACAATTTCTTTATGCACTATAATGTGGCTAGGAGTAAAAGAAGTGTTACCATAATAGTAATACCATAAAGCTTACAAACTCTTCTCATCAAGAGGTACTCTCGCTAATTTTCTTTTCTCTTCTACAAAACGCTTTAATGGTGAGTCATTAAAGGTGTCACACGTCTAACCATTTTATTCGAAAAAAAAGTAATTGGCTGTGTAAGTGTATTCTTTACTCATTTACTCATTACAGTTTGAATGAAACTAGACGTTTGACGAAATGAGGTATGACTGATGAAATGTAATTAATACGAATGAGAAAAATGTTTATCACTTCCAAACCAATTTTAACCAACGAAAAGCTCAAGTACCCCCCAGTGAATGGACATGTCATACTTTGTGGGAAAATAATAATAACAATCAATTGCTCCTTACCACCAGTTTCAGGGCAGTGAAAGTTGGAGTCCAAGCCTTTAGAGCACATTTTAGTAACTTTTTCGCAATGGTTTGAAGCTACATATTCAAGGAACCGCCGAAGATTGGACTTTGTATGAAGTGACTTCAATTGCTTCTCATCCACATTTCCACCCTTGAAAAGACGTCTTTTATACCGCAACTGTATTTAAACACCATGGATTAACATCACTTGATAATAACACAACAAACGCAAACAATTTCTTACACTTTGATGATAAATTATAATCCATTAACGTATGACTTTTTATTCACGCTCTGGCATTGCTCAATACTTCTGTGTAACTGATTAAATAAAATAAAAATTAGAACTAAAGCTATTCAAGTAGAGTTTTGATTCACTTTTATAGTTGTATCTCTACATCGCTGTCTATATCATTTGAAATTTGAACTGACTCTGTAATACCAACGAGCACGTTGCTGGTGTATCAAGAAAAGGGTACAGAAATATCTTACACAAGCCAGGGACTAAAAGGAAGAATGATTGAACATAATTATCTCAGGAATCTTTTAATGCCACATTTCTTGTGTATAGTCTACGTACCTCAAGATACCCGACCGGGCCGCTGAATGGGTAGTCTGAGAGTGGTCTCTCCTCGTCCAGAAACTTGCCAGCCTTTCCATTGCAAGGTGGAGCAAACAATCCGTAGTTGAAGTTTTCTTTGAGCTCCTAAAAAATATTAAATCCCGTTATAATCATACCAACAAGTAACAAGTCCACACATTTGCCTACATGCATAGATGCACAATGTGCATACGTATATTTCAAACTTCATCTTTCCCTTTTTCATTCTTTCTGTTCCTTTTTTACAACCATCCCTCTGCATCCCTGGATAAAATACCACATCATTACTCATTCTAACCTCTACCTTTCTTTTACACACCATGACAAGACAAGGCAAGACGAAATATATTTTTCAAAGGTAATAAAAAAAAACCAACTGGGATATCTTTCAAAGCATCTTAATCTACTACTAAATCTAGAACTTTTTCTCAATCTACACCTTCACTGCACCAAAAACAGTAGCATGTTTACATGATTGCCCACGTGCACAAAAACTTTAATTAAATAATAACAGAGTTCGGTTGATAATATAATATGAGTAAGTTTTACAGAAAAGGGATGATATGCGAATTTCTAGATTCTGAGTTATAGCGTCTTTAATATTCTCTGGCGCGTAAGAAAGTGATTGAATGATTTGAATTGCATTAGCATTACACAAATCATCGGTTTACTTTTATTTCAAATTTTTAGTAGTTTCACGACGATTTAAAATTATTTTTTATTTCAGCAAAAATGGTTTAAACTTGTCCTAAAAGATTCTCCATGTTCTGTTGTCCATAAATATGGAAAAAAGTGATTTTTCGCATATCATCCCTTTTCTGAAAAAGTTCGTCATATTATAAATAATTGCTATAATTACATCTAGTACATACAGTATACATAGTGCGCTTGTAGAAATTAATTGATAAAATGATTTCAAAATAACTTAAATCATTCAAATACTCCACTCATAAAGACATTCATGCAAGAATCAATCTGTCAATCTTCCCAACTTTATGCTGTGCACTAAGTGTGTGCTCAAAACTAATTCAATTAAAGCTATACAATACGTAATTATAGGTACTATCAACGTTTACTATGCATCTTCCACTACTAATAAACGTACCCTTTCTACGTAGGTAGTAACATACGTACATAAACCATTCAGTTTAAAATAGAACCCTCTTCGCAATAAAACTGAAAAGTAGCAAGTATCTACACAAATGATAACACTGAAAGCATACGTATGTACACACATATATTTTGAAAGCTTTTCTGATGACCTTCTCAATTAATTTCTAAATCGTGTTCACGTTATTAAAGGATTCCTTCAAAAAATTTGCACAAGCAAACAATTTCTCAACTGTATATTTAACGGATCAAATAAAAGAGAAACAGAGCCAGGTTTGCACAAGTTTGTGCTGTGTGAGACCATTCTCAAAGTAAGCTAAATTCTACGTTACATGCGATACGTATATAGTTTACCTTATTGTACGTTTGTATTTTGTACTTGTATTCAATGAGCTTTCTAGTTTCTACTAATAATAATAACACATATACAAATGAAAATGTAGCCAAAATGTGGTTCTCAAAAAGGTATAATTTGTTATTCCTATCTCATTCTTCTACACAATTTGGCACACAAGTCGACAAACGACAAATTGTCATTTTCTTAAGCACAGTATAGACTATTGACATTACGCATTGAGAATTGCTCATTTTATTAATACAATATGCTGTTTTATATGCATTTATGATAGAAATTTACTACTTTTTAAAAATAGTGTATCGCTGAATGTGTATGCATATCAAAAGCACGAGTGCAAAGCATTCATTTTTATTATTGTGACCGAATAAGACACTTTTCTTTCTTCCTCACAACTTTTTGCTGAATCCTGATACATACTTTGAAAATGAGGTGAAAGATATGATATTCAATGTCACTATCTCTTTCCCAAAATTATGATAAAATAATTTACAAGATTTGTACTTTTTCTCACATACTTATCCATCACATCAACAAGTATGCAATATAATCATATCGAGTATCACATTTAAGAAAATGATATTGTTGAGTTTATGTGCGTCGCTTCAAGCCAAAACATAACCCTTGGTTTCGTGTCATACTTACTCAACCTATGTGTTTCAAATACCTTCTATGGATTACTATAATTATAAGCATATATATGATGTGATACCTGTTGTCTAACGTAAAGCAATTACAAATAATCTTACATCCCAATTCATAATTTATAGATATATCATGCTTGTATTCCTTCAGTATTTGAACAAAGTCAAGCAAAATAGTAAACACTCACAGTAATGTATACAGCATTGTACATTATAGACCCTGCATTTTGTATTTTCATTTTTCAAATTCTCATTACAGTTTACAGCCTAAACTTTCCGTAGAAATATTATTACAATGCATACGTGTTTGTCTTTAGGCGAAAAATACTTTTGAGGAAAGTCAAAGAATGTTCCTGGTATTACAAGAGTACATTTTGGCTTCAAGCTGATAATGGCCCAATGAGCTTCAACTCATCACATCACTAGCATTGTCAGGCAGTCAGTATGCAATGCATACTATACATTATACATACACACACAATGTATCTTTTCTCACACAGTATCCTTGTCTACCTCTCTCTCCCTGAATCTTTCTCTTATTGCATACTTTGATGCACTATTACCACTCTGATTCATCAGCATTCAAGCATTACGCTTATTCAAACAACTTCACTTATCCTCAAACCATACATAAATGTAGTGACGCATGCAAGACAGCCGACATTCCCAAAACACACACATGCAACTCAAGCAGCAACGATTAAATCCATATTTAGCAAAGTGTCATGCGAAAATGTCACTAAATGTAAAACATTTAAAAGCATGACAGGTACAAACTATATACGAATCCGAGACTACGTGTAAGCTTACAAGTCACAGTAAGTTACACAAAACAAGTTCCGCCGTAGTCAGTCGACTGAACGAAAAACCCATTTAAAAATTCTTACTTTACTTACACTTAACTATATATATAAGTATATATGTAACGCGGAGCTCTTGCACGCTCACACAGTCTAACACCCGCATCTAATCACATAAGCAGCTAATAGGTAAAAAAAACTATCAAAGACAACGCATTCCAAATATTCTCTGGGATGTTTTTTTTATACATGAGAACCATTTCAGTTTCGTTTTTTTTTCTCATTGTTATTTTATACATAGGTGTATACTACATGCAGGTAATGCACAACATCTTCCATGCATGCATTCGTACCTGACCATTTTCAGATACTGGGCCAAGAAAATTCCAGCAAAAAACGTCAAGGGAAATAAAATGAACGGGCGTCAACAATGTTTGAGTGAATAGGTACAACAAGTTCCATAAATTACAACAATATACCCCCAAAAAAGCATACCTACTATCGCGCCTATGCCCTTTACATTAGATGGGTATGCTACACATTCATATAAAACTGTAAACATTCTTTTACTACCACGAATATTTTAGTTTACATTCCTGAATAAAAATTGTAGGTAGTATGTACATATACGCAGAGTGAAAAAAATAAAGTCAAGTCTGAAAAAAGCATCTTGAAATTAGGAGCTAAAGGATACGGATAAAAATTTATTTTTGAAATTCCTATCTCTATAAGGGAAAGGTACAAACATGCACATGGAAATGTAAGGGATGATGAGTATAATAATTTAATTAGACTGTAAGATAAACATTAATTTACGAAAGAAATTGAAAAGAAATTTCTCTCCCCTCTTCTCTCAAAATTGGATGCATAAACATAAACATTAAATTCCATGCATAAATCTATACATACATAGATATATTCATATGTATAGATATATTCATATGTATATATATAGACATGTAATACATTAACAGATGGAAACTAATAGTCAAATTAAAATTCCAAATGGCATTTACTGATTGCTAATTCATGAAATTATTCAATTGCAAAGTAAATTGAACGTTTTGACGAGAGACTGACATTTCAATAGCCAAAGTTGAAAATTTTCATTTCCTTTTGACAAGCTCTATAACGACAAGTAAATACAAATGAACCGTAATATTTAGAAAAAGCAATTAGAAGCACGAAAAAGGAATGATTGTCCGATCGTGTTGGTTCCATGATGTATGATTCATGTGAGTCCACATACATAGGTACACAACAGTCCATTGTCGTTCACTACACAAGAAGCACAACAGACTGGCTTCAATGAATAGTCATGTGGGCTTTTCCGCAATAAAAACAGGGGACAATGGCCACATTTGAATGAACGCAAATATATATACAGATAGATCTGTATTCTGCCCGTGGCTTTGAATCTGAATCACACACACTACAATATGTACTTTCATACTGCCAAAACAAACTGAACAGGGTTATACGTGTGGTAGGCCGGCATGTAACTTGTTAAAATCATACAATTGTTACAATTCATACTCCCAAAAAAGCCATAGGCAAGTGGAGTAACTAAACTGACGGCAGCTTATAAGAGACAACATAAAGACAGATTAGAGAGTCGAGCTGCTTCATCATCATCATTCCGTAATCAGTACTCTCATTTTAAAAAATCGGTGCCCGTTACGTGGGATAGGGACTCAAATTGGGAATAAAACCATTGAATTTTTACAAATTTGCTCATGTACAAGAACCATGAGAAGGCTTCAGAATATAATGCAAATTGGTTTTTAAAAATAATTCTTGATAGGTGATTGGGTACGACAGAGCCCGATAAAAAAAATGAAGCGTAGAAGCAAGAAGATTACTACTTATGAATAATTCCTTATTCGTAGAAGAACAAAACGAGTAAAAAAAAGAAAAAAAAAAGAAATCATACCCCAAACCATTGAGACACCTTCGCTCATCGGCATAATGATAGAGAATGAGAAAGGAAGAACAAATCCAACATAGAACCAAAAAAAATAAAATAAATAATAGATGAATAAAATGTTAAATAATACCCATACATACCCACAGCCGATGTTGCTATGCACAATTTTTGCAGAATATTCCCCGCAAAATTAACGATATAGATTAATCACATGTGATTATACATACCGAGTCGGTATTACCGAAAATACCTACTTCTGTATAGAAGTAGGTATTGCCCATGACTTATGTAAATGTAATTTTGAGTTTCAAGACAAAAATATGAGGCTCTCGTACGATAACTCCATGAATAATTAGGATGCTTACAGTACATCCCTTATGATTAGGTGTGAACGAAATCGATTTGGTAAATGACATTTCAATTTTGTATCAGTCGATTCTTGTAAAATGTATATACAAAAAAATTTCTCCTTGCTATCGTCCTTCTCATCCACTTTGGGTTACTTACTACTAAATGTAAATGGAGTTTATATATTTAAAGGGATTGCAATAAAATCGAGTAAAACAATCACTGCATATTTGTGCAAGTGTAGTACACATTGTGTACTTTAGATTGGATCTCTAGCATTTATCATGTATTAAAAAAACAACACTATGTATTATGTAGGAGTTTTGCACACAAAAAACTGGACACAAATATTCAAGACTAGATAATTACAAATATATACGACTGACATACAGTTACAGGACAAAAGCCAAATGATTTTTTTTTTGTTTTTTTAAAAATCGGTTAGTTTAATCCTTATTTTTTACAAACGAAAAAAATCCGGGTCAAAATCAATTGGAATTTAATTGACTCGCCAGCTGGAAATCCTCATCACGGACTACATATTGAGGAACATATCCGGAGACAAAAGTATAAAATGATATAAGCATGCAGTGAAAATATATATCGTTGTTAACTTGTAATCGTAAACAATAATGCTACTTCCCAAGTCATAGATTACAGGATACTGACGTGAGAAGAGTATAAAATCGAGACGGCGTTAAATCACGATCCAAACACAGACCCACACACAATTTTCAAGCCGTCCAAGCAAGCACAAGAAGTAGCTAGAGGAGGAATACATTAAAAGTCGACAGAGAATTATGGCATGGTATTGTTGAGGAGCCACCTACAATTAGGAAGGAGTATCCATCAATATAACATAATATCGCATCCCTGTATTACGTATGCACATGCCATGTAGATAATCTACATTTATTTCTATAAGCTTTGAGTCTTGAATCTTGAATTCATAGCAGATTCTTCGTACGATTAGTCTTCAACCATTTGACACTTCACCAGTTTAATGGACAATGCTTATCAAGGATGAACGCGCACGCCACCTCATTAACTATTAACATCGTAAAAGCATGACAATCGTAATTTACAAAAAAATTGTACACGTTTTTCCCGTTTGAAACTATTTCATTTCCTAAATTTTAGGACCACTGCTATACATATACAGTATATAGTGTAAAGATATCTTTCGTTCTCAATTAAACCATTACCTATATTTCTATCTGTTTACTCTTTTATCAGACCAGATGCACGTACTCCTTACATATTATTGTAGTTGGGGAAAGCCCGAAAAAAGAAGAACTAAATCGTGTTAACAAACTTTACAGTTTTAATTATTTTACTTTCTGGTTACTATTCAATAGAAGAAATAAATGGGCCGAAAATTCTTAAATCATATCTAACTACAAATTACAATATTAATCGAATATGGGTACTTGACTGGTATATAGAGACAAGGTATAAAATATCTTTGCAATCGCAAGTGTAAAGAGTGAAAGTCCAACCCTTTTATAAAAACACCTTCATTTATCATTGTAATCGCCTTAAGAAAGAAAGACGAGTAATTTCTGCAGTGAATTCTCACGTAATAAACCTGAAATAAGTAGGTGTTTGTGAACATGTGTTATACAAACATGTACTCACAGCTAGGCATTTTTGTTCAAACTCGCGAGAAAAGCTAATGAGCGAATAAAAATATGTCTTACTTTTGGCAAAGAAGCCAAACATTGTTGCTTCACATCCCAGATTAGATCGTGTCGGTAGAACTGCAGGCACTTATGGATGTTCAAATCTAAAATGATAAAATCAAGCATGGATTAAGTACATATTTCATTAATTTAAAATCGAGTTTAATGTTTATTTTCATATGTAAAATATAATTCTTTGATGTTTTGCAAACGTACCTGGTACATGTATTCGGATTAATACTGCACCACCCGCCTGATCGTCCTCCCCAACTCCAGTAGTCTCTTCGTCACACATTCTTATAAGATTGTCTCGAAAAATATCATCCGTACTGCTCAAACCTCATCTTTGACAGCAGAAAATACGAAGGAGTTCCTATGTAAACAAACACATAATTGAATTTAGTAATTCCCTTGTGATTTTAGCTCAAGTCAATAACACATACCAAGCAAATGCAACCAAACAATATTTTCTGAACGCCCACACACACTCACATACACGTCTGCAGATTCCTTTATTTTTCGGGTGAAAGTATAAAATTCTTTTACTGACAACTTAAATCATGACTTAAGATACTTGATTGACAATAATTCAATCTTTAGCTTCTGTCAATGTCAGTACTCTGTATATGGGTTCATTTAATAATACCCTCATTAATCACAAAATAGAATTTAAAGAAAAAATGCACACTACTTATAATAGTTCTATCAAATTGTACAATATTTTCAGAATAGTAAGCACGGAGCTGTCGGCATGGCTTTTGATTTTATGAGCACGCGAATTCCTCCTTCGACCATTCCGATACTTTTTATAATACAAAATGTGTGAGAAATATACGGTTGAAAACTTGTACGGTACTGGTGTTGATGCCGTGGAATAGTCTCATTGTATACAAAGCCCATACGATGCTCTTGCTTGAACAGAATATATAGGGATTCCGTTCGACGGAATGAGAAGCATGAAAACTGAATTCAGACCGAGATATGAGAAGGCAACGAGACTGAAATAGGAGCGGCTGGAGATGGCGTGAAAAAGGCTTGTACAGAGAGACAGACTTTCCATGCTTTTTCCAGAGTGTGGGCAACCCGATTTCATGTACAAACATAGTCCACACGGCCTTTCATCCTATATTTATCGATCCGAGAGCTTCCTTTTGCCTCCAGACTACTATCAACAACGGTTTCCTCCATACATGCACCCAATACATAGATAAAGATACCACACACATACATAATATATACACGGCGTGTATTACACGCATATGCACTATGCAGTCAACATACATACACATTTAGTTGCTCACATGTACGCAGAGAATTACACACAAACTCTGATTCTGTCTATGCACACTGTGTACACACAAACCCGAACGAACGAACAAACGCGGTATCCAACTTTGTACTGAGTTCGTCTCTACACCTTCCTTTCTTACACTTCTCGCTTCCTTTTCGTCACACTATAATGTAAAACTTACGAAACACTCTATATTTGATCTCGTCATTATGCATACTCTTTGCGTACACACACTGAATGTGTCAACATAAAACGATCCCCACTACTAAAGAGAAATATAGGAAGTAGAAGTTTTGAGCGAAATACTCCAGCCGTTTCCAAGCAATCGAATATCATGAAACTCCGACGCAGTCCAATCCGTTATACATATATTTCCTCTGAAAGACTCTCTCTCTCTCGTTCACACATTATACAAACACTGATTCCCTTTCCAAATACGAAGATGTAGATAAACATGGTGTACATATTTTGTAGGAGGATTGGATTGAACTCTATGGATGGAGAGAGGGAGAGAGACGAACTCGGAATATTCCAATTGCCTATTTTGGTACATTCTGTCATCCTGGAAAACTCTTCAGTCGTCCGTCACACTCAACCAAATCAGGAGAAAACGGAATGAACTCACTTCTTGTACACAACCATATCAGGCAAGCTCCATGCATGTTTGCTCCATGAAATCCCTTTCAAAATCACATAAATAATGGCTATGGACCGCGGAGATTTACCATGGCAAGGCCCAAAGAGTAAACAACATGTACGACAACCAGAAACGTCGCCGCCACAAAAAGTATTATTGATGTAGTTATGTACTTTATACAAGTACTTTGGCCAGTAATAATGATGACAGTTCACATAATGTATCGGAAGGACTATTTTTTCCCCATTCTCTTCCTATCTCCTTCGTAGTACGTCCTCAGCCTTTTCTTTTGCACATACAAGCTCATTACTGACTAGAGGAACGACCTTGTGGAATGTATGACTTCAGTGAAATCACTTTCCATATCTTTCCTTTATCACTAAAGGAAGAAGAAAATCAATGTATTTTATTGCATCATGACTATAAAATTGCAATCCCAAATCTAAACAGTCAACAAAAGTAGAGGAGACATACTTTGTTCATTAGACCGACAGGGTCGGACGACGTCAGTGTCAGTACCAATCTCTACTCTACAGTATAAGTAAACCTAACATTGAAAAGGTGGTTCGGGAATAATAATCATTGCTGTCCGTCTTACATTGTGGCATGTCTCCATTACTCCATTCAAAATATGTTTCCATCATTTGCCTATTCATGCGTAGAAATTTGCTACAACGGAAAAATCCAGCATCCATCCAGCTGGCATTTAAAGCATTGATTTCACTTCAATTCAAATCTTTAAAAATACTTCCTCTCCATTCATTGCACTTTATGTTACAGCCAAAAAAGGAAAGCATTGAACGATGCGGATGAAATTCCCCAATCCTAATAAATTCATTGCAAACGAAAAATTAGTAAAGCCAATCCAATTACATGTAAATCACCAGGAATTGAAAATGAAGAATCTTCACGTTTCTCTTATTATTCTTTCAATTGTACATTCTATGCATGCATTATGCACGTCAAATCACTGTATATTCCTACATCAGGGAATACATTTAAATGGAAATTACATCCATACAAATTTGAATGAATTCATAAACACATGCTACAAATTTTGCTGGCTCAGACCGCTCATAATTGTATTTATGAGTGCTAGTACATGACACAGACGTTGTTATGATTCTTTATGCGTATCATTATTATACGAAATAAGCTCTAATCTCTTCTTATCCATATTTTTATTATTGCCATTAATATTAGAAATGTGAAAATATTCAATCTTATTCCAAGTAATTTCTTTTGCAAATGTCAAAAGAATACGTTTGTATTTACATGAAACATGCTAAATTCAGGAAGAACATCAACGATGCTTGACATACATATTATTTAGTTGTTTCTTATTAGCCCAACCTCGAATATTTCTCTTTCATAAACATAAACATGGCAGGCATGACATGACATGACACAGGACCTCTGAAACTGGAGGTCCGGCTCTAAATTTATAAACCAAGTTTTTCTACTTAGTCATGTCAATCACCAGCACAAACATTATTCATTTTTTCTTTTCAGTGGCTTTTTTTTATAATTTTACTAATACTCAATTCCATTCAAAATAGCTAACAATGTACGATTACAACTTTCACATTAGGTATGTAAATTAAATTCATACGTACATCTGTACAAAATAACATTTTGCCAAAAACAAGGTTTAAGTCAATAGATCTTTGTTCAAAGTTGTTGATTCACGAATTACTTACATGTACCTCTTTGATATCAAATAAAATGCCTTCGAAAAGAAAACAAAAATTTTAAGAATCCTCAAAATGCTTACTAACGTATTCTGTGATTTTAGTCAATTCCGAAAGCAGATAAGCAGAACTTGATTGAAATGTTCGCACTCACAATTTCATTACGAAACATGAGCACAGAAATGATAATACTGCAGGGTTTCAACAATCTGTTTCACTACAAATTACACTTAATTTCATCTTTGTGAGAAACTCACACTCTCAGAATTTCTCTTTTAATGTCTATTTACAAACAATATAAAGTTTCAAATCAATTTCGACAAAATCCTTTTTGTGTTTGAATTTTAAATTGTTTCGACTACACTAACGATATCAGCACAATTTCATGAGATTATGTAAACTGGCACCAAGCCCCAAGGAATCAAAAGTGAATTTCATATAGATAATATTCATTTTTATCTCATAGGTGCAGCATTCAAGTCAAAATTTATTCAAAGCATTCATTAGCTCTTTAGATTACATTGCAACACCAAATTCTCATAAGCACTCTCCTGTAGCCTCTTCCTTCTCCCAAAGGATCACAAAATGTTTTTTTACAACGTTTGACTCATCAAAATAATGTGAGACTCAAAACAATAAATAATGAGATAGAGATACTGCAGGTACATATATATAAATAATGTGCAATCATCACTAATTAATAAAATATTGTACTATAACCACAATATTTCTACTATGCTTCATTACAAAAAAAAAACATTACTACAGCGTGCTACGAAATTTAGTCATGTTAATTGGTACTTTCAGTTTCATTATGAATTTTAACCCCGACAATCTCTGGAACTTTGACGTATACACAAGGCTGTAGTGTCTGAGTGTAGAATAACAAATGGGAAGATAGTAGAGAGACTGACCACGCATTGAGTACACTTCAAGAAACTCCAAGTTACATGTAGCAATTTCCCATAACAAACACACGCACCCTGACAACTTTAATAAAGTCGAGCGTCTCCTTTGAACTCGTCTGAATAATTTTTACTACAGTTACGGTCTTACAGTGGTGTACGGTCTGTGTACGTGAAGACGCAGTCGTATCATGGAACGAACGAAACTACATGGTACAACATATCACAGCAACCAGAAAATGATCAACTACCGAAGTTGAAAACTTTGGACTTGATTCTTGTTTATATTTACCGCAAGACGAAAGACCGCTAAAGCACCTTAACACTGCACCACAACGCTACTCACCACAGAATACATAACTCTATATATTATTCATTTTGTTTAACTAAGGTATGTAGCCACTGGACGACATCCGAACTTGTAACGGTTTCGCAATCGTAATTGTAATTGTGAACTAACCAAGAACAAGGTCCTTCTTTGCGTGTTTTTTGACACTCTTACACATATGCGTTCTGTGTAAAGTGCACATGCTTGGGTAAGTTTATACTTGTGTAATTGTATCATCTAGCTAATTATACAGCTCGACGATTATACTCTGCCCACAATATACTTGAACGCAGCCACAAGTCTTGAGCGAAACCATCCACTTATATTTATATATAATTTTCCCTTGTCTTCAACTTGAGGGATTGCAGATACAATTTCAGACGCGAAAATTATTTTGGTTAACTATATAGGAAAAATACTTGGTCGAAGAGTCAACCTGTTTATGCAAATACCGAATGATATCTACATAAATACAGGTAGCATTGATAAAAGATGCGAAAGTACATCACAGCCCGCAAGAGAGACAAGTTAATTAAACAATGAGTTGGCTCATCTATTCAATTCAGCCAGGTAGAGAAGAGTGCGCACATTATGTTCAAGTAATTAGCCAGTTCCCGGCTACACTATTAACAAACTACTTTGACTATCACCAGACTCACCACTGTCATAGCTAAAACATATTGGAGCTTCCAAAGCTCACCAAAAAGCAACAGTATTTCAACATTCCAAAGACTAACTAAGCTCGCATTACGTTTTATATAACCAAATAATAATATATAGTCTATAGGAAACTGAGACTGTGAAGAACAATCTCAGCCCGTATTTTTGCATTAAACCAAGTGAATGACCTTGCAATTCTTTAACACTTCATAGTATACTACTATTATGACTAAGTTTGCTTTTGGAAGCAAGAGGGAAATGATCACATTCATGAACTTATCCTTGTTCTTGCAGTTACAACTTACAAACCATTCTTTCACTTTCACTATACTCCAATTCATTATTAATTGCATGTAATCTAATATTACATGTCTACATGGTTTCTTCATCCCATTCCAATTATCTTATAATACCTGATCACCACAGTACAATCAATAATTGATGTATGTTTCCTCCTTATCGCACATCGGCATATTTTGTTTTATATGCAAATACTTCCCTCTGCATTATCGATTGCTCTGTACACAACACACATACACACACATGTAAGGTAGTGGTAAGACTTGCTCAATGATCTCGAGGAAGGAGCAAAGTATATGCGCCGTCAATGAGTAATGTAAAATAACAGTGTATGTACCCACGTTATGCTAACAAGAAATTGTATACATAAAAAAAAATATATATATGGATTGACCAATGTTTAGAAAATGTGCTTATTACATATAATAACAGTACATTATATTATAATTGTGTTTGTATTTCATCCATTGTTTGTTCATAGTTCAATATATTCACCAAAAGTTCTCTTCTCATAGGTACATGCATATTGGTACAAAATGAACTGTACAGATGAACTGGATATGAAGAATACCAAATGAATTTTACATGTAAAATTATTGATTGTCGTAGGATAGTAAAAATGAAACTGGTATAAC
>JAIUND010001354.1:0-37114 GCA_034699125.1 Gisinianus flammeolus | reverse complement strand
CCTCCCAAAAAACCTAACCCAACCAAAATACCTATGCTGCCTCCCGTTTTTTGGGAGGCAGCATACGGAGGCAGCATGGGTTTTTTGGGAGGCAGCATAGGGAGGCAGCATAGTCGACGTGTTCCTTACTTCAACCGTAGTTTGTGTATATACTTAAATGTGACATATCTTTGCAGTTCCCGAGTGATGTAACCAAAAACGTTTTATATATAATTATGAAGGGTGTGCATGTGCTTGTGTCAACTCCTGTTTTCATCTACAACCAAAACTACCAAGATTTTATATATTTTCTTGCTCACTTGTGCCACACACGACACATACCTACACACATGTACAATTGACTATGTACAACAAACAAAAAGTATAATGTATGTTATAATATGTCGCTATGTCGTACTTATTTCATTCAATTGAAATGTTTCCAAATCCCGATTCAGTCAATCTTATATACGAACGCAAGCCTTTATATTCAGCTTTATAATAAAATGCATACATATATGCTTGTCTCTACATTACACATGAAATAAGCTTGTTTAGTTTTAAAAACTTGTTGCAGCTTACCATCCGTCAAAAGTATGTGGAAGAACGCTCATACTTATCATGGACCATGTTTGCTTATGGAAGAATGAAGAGTCCTTTCTGAAATCAAAAGAAAAAAAGACAATTTGTTAGTCAAATATTCCATTTACATATATTTTACTCTACATATATATTCAATACTCTATACAAATAAGTA
Organism: Gisinianus flammeolus; assembly: GCA_034699125.1. NCBI lineage: Eukaryota > Metazoa > Arthropoda > Collembola > Symphypleona > Katiannidae > Gisinianus > Gisinianus flammeolus. The sequence continues at coordinate 36,378 of JAIUND010001354.1, read as the reverse complement.
CTCATATTCATATGACATGTACTTTAAAACTCCTGTAATATTAAACTAAATATTTCGATTAAAAAAATCCTTATTGAATCTCCATAAATGTAAGTCAACTGACATGAGGGAGATTAAACTTTGAACTTCGATGACAGACCACTGGACTCGTCTTTGCCTTATAGAAAATCCCTGTCTCCCTGTCTCTCTGTCATATATCTTGTGTTTACTTTGACGTTTGAATGTTCACTACATATGAATGTGAATGTTTGTATTTTCCTTGTGTGTCATATTCGTTTTCATTTTTCCTTTTAAACTTTGGATGATACACAATGTGTGTATGAAATCTGGAGGATATTTTTAGATTTCAGCTGTGATATTTAGTGTGATATAAAATTATTATTAGCCAAAGACTACACTAGATGAAAAAAACTAATCAAATATAATTTTTGAAAACTAATAATAATGCTCGCGAGTACATATTAAAATAGCATTTCCATATTGAGTCTCTTAAATCATGGGATTATGAATAAGAAGAATAAATAACTATAGCAAAATATCAACTAAACTCAACTTCAACTTGAGCTAAAAATAGTATTCATTCATCATCACACACACAAAACTCCCTACTGCTCCCGTTTACACAGCTTAGTTCCTGTGTATATAAAATTAATTATTTAATGAAAATATACGCAAGAGAGTATTTATATTCACAAGAGTCAGGAGCAGGAAGAGGGAGAGAGTTCTGTGATCCATGATCTTACGCATGTCAGCGCCCTAACACCCCAAAGAAAAACACGAAACAAATCTCCGCTATAAATACATTCTAATTCCAAGAGAAATGGATTACCGATTAAATTTAGATCTCAAATCTCAAATGTGCATTGAATTAAACAGAGAGAGGTCCAAATTTCTAAACATGTACAAACAACAAAAATATACATAAAATGCATATGCGTTCCAATGTAAAAATAAAATTTGTCCATACGTAATAGTAATACGTAAGTATGAGTAAAAGCATGGTTCAAATCAAATTCAGATGGTGTTCTAAGTCTCTACATGAATCTCAAGTTCATGTTCATTTTGTGTGTGTTGTCTCATTCTCTTCGGTATACTTTTGTATAGTCTGCGTCATCTGAACGAGACCGAAACGCCGTCGACTTGTTACTCAAAACATTTTACACATACAGTACATTAGTGGTTGCATATTTAAAAATAAAATGTGAAGTCGTAACTTAAGAGTACTAGAGTACACAAGAAAAAACATGTTTGATTTCCAATTACATACCTTCAATTTAAACGATAGAAGTATGTATAAACTATAAATGCATTGATTGTATTATGGGGAATGAAAATCCATGATAGATAAAATTTATCTCGTATGATTAAGAAGGTTTTGGAGAGAGTTGTAAGAACTACACATACTTACATATACACACCTGCAACTCTACCTTCATCGGCTTCATCCCATGTACAGCCTTTATACTCTAGAATAATTATCTCATATTATGGAGTTGTGTAACTTTGTCGTCAAAGTCGAATCTTCCAGTCTCACAATATACACCGTATTAACTTTTCCCCCCCTTTTACGCATACAAATAATATACTTAAGGAACTTAGGTATGTTCTTTCTATCTGTAGAAAGCTCAAAATTATGTCATTGGCAATTTATTATGCATGGCATGACGGCTCCACTGTGGATTTCGTCATTCATACTTTAAAATATTATATCAAAATGAATATACACACAAATTACACACACACACACGAGGACTTGCTCTTTATGCAAATATCCGTGTTCCCGTACATTTCAAAGTTGACAAGCTACACGTCTTAATTCTCATCTTTATCTACTTTCCTGTGCAATGGACTATAATCTATAATATATTAGACGAGCGTAAGTCATAAGTCAGCCTTACTAATCTTAATGTAAATGCATATTACAATACTTTACACTTACACCTACAGAATACATGGACACGTAGACTATAGCTAAAGTAGAAACATGCAGGTAAGAAGGAATACCTGAGCACTGTCAAAATCCTCAATTTGTCAATAATTGTATTAGTGTACATATTACACAATACATGCACGATTGTATACACGAGCTATCTCAGTTGTTAAAGAAAATATATCCACGTTATATTTGACACGTTCATCTTCTATCTCCATGCATTACATACCACCATATATGAATTCAACAATACTTATAGTTGGATTTGGTCATGAAGTCAGCTTTATCGTTCCGAGGGTTTTTTTCCTTGCTAATATACTTATATTATTATTATTTGAAGGATTTTTTTAATACTGAGAAAGGTTAAATTTAACGCTGTACATTTAAAAATGTGTATTGCTCAGCTTTTCACGTCAAGTGTTCATATTTATTTATTCATATATACACATACAAACACGTTATACACTTTACGTTTGGAAAGATACAAAAAAAGGATTGTATCTATACTCAGTTCACGTTAAAGTATCGTGGTTAGAACGAACATACACAATGTACTGATAACTGATATTTGTGCATCTGCTGCATAGTCATATCAAATCAAATATATGTACATACGCACACACACACACACACATAGACAGAACGAAAAAGAAAGAGAAAAAAGAGACAGGCACAGGTGCGAGAAAAAGAACTGGAAAAAGGTGCACGAATCCCATGCATGCCGTTTGCCGTTCCGATAGATTATAATGACCTGAAAACCCGATAAACTGTTTGGGCAGGACCCATGCAGCTTCGCACCATAACTTAAAAAAAAACTATGTATTTTTTTTCTTGATCATCCGAGAGAGTGGATTTATGGAAAACGCTTCTCCTTCACTACATTAGAATATCTGCATACCAAATACTAGTACTAGTATTTACAAACGAATTTGAATCAAATCAAATTTATACATCTCAGTCATCGTTTTCGTATTCTTCTTCTTCTTTAAACAAATGGACAAACAAATTCTATAAAAATGCAATGCGTGATGCACATGTTACTGCATTTTTTCCAACTGTATACAATTCGGATTTGTCTACAGTTCATTATCACTTTCAAATAAATTACACATCGTTTCCAGAAATGCTTTCATAATTTACAGTGTGAAAACATATTTTTGGGGGATTCCAAACTATTTATCATGCATCTCTTCTTCTTTGTAATGTACCTACATGTATTAACAGATAATACAATTGCAAAGCAAGTGTATGCATATGCTCACTGATATTCAGGATAAATTATGTTTAGAGAGCTACACAATCTACCACAAATATGTACACATCACCCGAATGGATACTATACTACTCTCTGTATGTATATGTAGTATGTATCTATCCATCCAGCAATTTTGTGTGTAAATCTTTTAAAACAAAGTATGTATAGGTATTAAAATATCTGTGTTTTTCCCTCCACGCAGGGAAATACACGAGATACACGATGTTCATGTTTTTTTTTATTATGCTCGCAACCGTATCGTATTATGTACTTAATTTGATATGATAGCTTTACTTTCAACTTGTAGTGCTATGATGGTGATGGTGGTTGTTATTGCTGTTATGTATTATTATTATAGATATTACATACGAGTGTAATTTTATAGTGTATTTGAGCACATATTGGAATTGAAGAGGAGCATCATGCTGGCTGTGTGTTGGCTTTCCCTGTTTCCCTGATTGTGAGTCGACAGTCACTCGACAATGAAAAACAAAACACTGTACAGATACACAAGTGTGTGCATGTAGTCATATTAAAAAAGGGTCCGGCTATTACATTCATATGTATGCATATGAATATGTATGCATAGTACATACAAGACGAAGGATGCCGTTCAAACCCAAATTATATAGTGTACAATTGTGGATTATGTGGAGTACATAAGGTATGAAGGGCGCATACACACTACACACACACATGTATTCAACGATGAGAGGTCTCTTGACCTTAAATGAATACGCTTCCTCTCAAAGATTTTTATTAAACACGGACTCGGAGTAATCGGTAAATTATATGTGTGTTCTCAAACGTGCTATTCACCTGACAATAAGGCTTACTTTTACTCTGAACATATACTCATATGGTATCCTTGGGTTTCCCCAAGTGAAAATTTAAAAACTTTACATCGCCTTGTGTGATGTATTGAATTGACACAGTTTCTCTCAAGTAAATAGTGGTTGAGAGAGACTGAATTCCCTTGTTTCATGTTTCGTAGTCCAGATGAGAGCAGACACGAATGGTGTGGTAATATATTTTTTTAAGACTTAACAAGAACAATTTATACGAATCGCTTCGTTATTTTCTCATGTTTTGATTGCCTGATAAAGAAATTCTTATATGCGATCCCAGATTCTAAGAGTTACGAGCAAATCATGAAAATGAATGGACATGAAGCATTTTTTTAAACATTTCTCTGGCAAAAACTGTGCCCAGTATATATATATGCATTATAATATAGCACACAATTTGAATATCCTGATAATTTACAGCCCAATAAGTACATACGTAGTTTCTATTGTACATATACATTTTCAAATGGTGATTGTGATTGTGAGAGGTCAGAGTTTGTGTTTGACTCTAATTGTTCGTTTGTCAGTACTTGAGTACTAACAACCCTACAACTGCATAGTAGGTAACAACTAACAAGTTGAAAGCATCTATTATTGAAGCCGCGAATCTGTCATCCTGTGATCATTCGAGAAGATTGCAAAAAAAACAGAAAATAAGGAACAGTTTGTCAATTTGAACTTGATTGTTGATACGATCAAAACTGCATAAAAGCTCAAAAGAACAAAGACCAAACTTGCCGGACTTGTTCTCAACTTGTATCAGGCTTGATCATAACATCATATCATATCATACATTTTTAATAATAAAATTTTTAATGCTCAAATCAGCATATAGTTAGAGAAAGATTCTATTGATAAAAAAAATCCATATATTTTACAGAGGAGAAATCCTCAAGAATTCTTCGTAATTATTTTTAAAACATTCCTTAGTTTCTTAGGAAAAACACAATTTTGTTCCAAGTCCAACAGCAACAGCATTTGCATCTCTGACTTGAAAACTATTTAAAGTGTCCACATTTCTGCATCTTTCATTGCAACGCTCACATGAATACTTTGAAATATTTTAAATTTTTTGATGGTAATAATTGTAAAACACAGTTAGTGTATATATAAACTCGGCAGGACTTCACATTACACATTTAAGAAAGGACAAAGGATGTAACCAAATAAATTTTCATATACGTAACTTTCTGTACAAAACAAGAGACACGCTGCCATTGTAAAAAAATAAAGGACGTAGCGACAAAGACAAAAGGGAGAGACAAAGTACAGCAAAAAAAAATTTCAACAACAGTTTTGTCATAATATGTGCAGAGAGAAAGAAGGAGTGAGAGAGAAAGAGAGAGGAGAGAGCAGACCACATAACAATTTTATACCATGTCGCAAGATATGCAGCATAATAAATTTTTACAACCATACTAGCAATTCATTTTATTATCTTCCCTTATTTCTGCTCCTTTGGAACTCTCCACTCTTCTCCTTCACCCCCATACAAAATATTATTATATGTACATATATATACGAAAATAACAATCAAAGAAACACGTAGTATATCTGTATACACAACACACGCATAAAACTGTGGAATCAAAAAGTCTTCAAATGTATATGTACGAATAGTATATGATATACCTACATACATATACAGCCGAGGAAATTTCCCGGACACCGAAATAAAATAAAAAATGCCTTGTGAATGTGTGTGTCATTCACGAAGACTATAAATTTTCTAAGAATATGCATTTCATTTTTCATACATGAATTGTCATTTAGACTTTTTTTTAGTGGAACATAAACAAGAAATATTTCATATTCATATCCATCAACATTTAATACGTCTTCTGTAACCATAATTGTTCTAACTCCATCAAAATTCAAATGCTCAACGGATCAAGATGATCTTCCTTTTATGCAATCTAAAGTATAATTGCGAAATAAATATGGAATTCAGAACAAAAAAAACTGATGACTGTCAACTGGACCAAAAGTCTATACAATTTGGTCTTTTATCGTACGTTGTCTGAATCTTAAATGACAATACAAATATGACAACTGCCAAAGAAATTCAACTCAATTTCGTAATACTCGTAAATCTCCAGGCATCCAGTGTATACAACTATAAAATTCTATATCAGTGAACCAATGATGAATTCTTTGACTCCACCAAAATCCCAATTGTTATTCACTACTATAAACTAAATGCAGACAACAGACTAGAATCGTATAGAATCATTGTAAATATTTTATGTCTCGTAGCTGATTCGAATTAAAAAGATTTGAAAGTTTGAAGATTTGAGAATTGAACAATACTAAAAACTTGACAGGGAAAAAATTAAATGGTAAGAATAAGGAGGAGGAAAAAAAAACTTTGGTGATCATAAAAGAAAGTATTAGACGTCGTCCGTCCGTCTCTCCGTCTTTGGTATTGGTCACGGAGGAGAAATGAAAGAGATGAAAAGGGATTTATGAAAAGAGAAGACATCCAGTGGAGCCGTGTAGCCAAAAGTATAATGGAATTTCAAAATTACATTTATACAATCACAATAGGAAAAAAAAACTGTGTTATCCTCATCGTTAGGACTTGCAATATGAAATGAAATGAAACGAGAAGACCAAGACGGATAAGAAGGAATGAAAACACATTTATATATATTTATACATATCAGTATAAATTGACTCTAAAATGCCGGACGGGACTCTCTCTCACCCATTGCTATTGCTATTGCCTCTCCTTTTACTACACATGTATAAACTCAATTCTATTCAATTTTTTTTTCTATAGCAATAGTGATTATTCACACAAGAGACGTCAAGTCAAACTAACTTACAAGCAATAAGCTGCAACTTGTTAGTGTACACCTTGGTAGTGTTACAAGCTCTCGTTCGCTGTTAGATCACATATGATATACTGTGCAATGAAATCAAGCCCACTTCTTCTCATTCTTCTTCCTCCTCCAAAGATCTTCCCGTAAAAATACGAGGCTATTAGTAACCTACACATAATATTCTCATACGTATCTGTATATGCTTGAACTTGGCTATAAAGAAGGCAATTCATACCTTAGTACGTGTACATGGTCATCATACAATAACACCATGCAACAACTATGAACTATGAATATCTGTGTGTGTGTGTGCGTAGATTGTAGATGATGCCCCTCCGTGTATTACATAAATTAAAGGAACCTTTTCCTTCACGGATGGCAGAGACGTCATAAAATCTAAGATGAATCTTGAAAAGATTCAGCGGGGTGTTGGAAAATAATAATAAGAAAGGGAAAAAATGAAAATGAAATGAAGAACCTTTCCTTTCTTCCAGAAAAATCTCGCTTCTTGCTCTTTTAAAAATCAGGCCCAAGTACCCAAGTCCTTGTCTCTCTCTCTTTCTCTTCCTTGTGCATACGATATATTTCTGTTTCTGTTATTTCCCCTTTGACTTTGACACCACACCACACTACTTGAAAAACTTTTTGAGAGTTTCCATTCTGACTCTTGCTTTTGCTCTCCATCTTTGGAGTTGTCTCAATCTCAATGACCCAACGCGATACTTTTCTCCTCTACTCCTCACAAAAATCAAAGAAGGAAGGAAGGAAAGTCAGAGCTTGAAATCCTCTCTCTCTCTTTTGAAGTTTACTTTTAGTCATGCTCGTCATCCGCTTGGTCCTCTCGTGTATATATCTACCATTATTTTCGACATCGTCATGGACTTGAGAAAACTAATCAGAAAATATTATTTACAGCACACTCAATCGTAACTACAGAGTATGCTGTAAACGAGATTCGAGAAAATGGACCTTGGTTTCCACTTCATGTTGTGAAATTACACTAAACTCTAAACTACAAAAAGGAAATAAAAATTACCAATAATAATAAAGAAAGGGGTTTGCGTTTTCTATTCCATCTCATGATCTCATCTTTTATAGAAGAAGAGTGTTCGAGTTTGAGACTGGAAAAAGTATTATTGGGAATTGGAACTGTTGAGCTGTTGAACACTTGTGGCAATTGCAATTACAATAGTTATTGTTACAAATGAACAACGACAAGCCTCTCAAATAAATGGGAAAATCATGAACTAAAGACTTTAAATGTGCTCCTTTATATATTCATAGAGAAAATCTCACGCATTTAAATCCTTTTATCATCAACTCAAACTCCAACCTCTCGAGTCTCACTCTCTGAACGGAACATTCTGATTTCTCCAGTTCAAATCAGACAATGTAATCACCTCCGCGGCTCATGTAAAACTACGACACAATGATGATGATGAAGAAGACGAAGGGAAATCCAAATCCAAATTCAAAAGAGAATACAAAAGAGGGAGAGGAACGCTCAGGTGTCCTTTTGAAGGAACTTTTAAGCAAGGAGACTGGCAGGGAGCTTCCCATAACACTAGATCAACATGATCCCTTTCAAGTTGAAGTTTCACGTTTGAGTGCCAGGACAGGAGAATGAGAATGAGGAAAGAAAATGAGAAGGAGAAAAGAAGAAGGAAACCAAGAAACAGCCCTCGCACATTGTTGTAGCACCATCAAACTCGATGGATGCAAACTGGTACTTCTTAACTGGCAACTTTGGCTATCCAGCTATGAATTCCTATGGACCTCAGAAAGTTCATTCCTTTTTCATTTCATTTTCATTGTATTGAATGTTAAAAGGGTAGGAAGAGAGGCAGAGAGAGAGAGAGAGAGAAAGATCCTTACAATACAATTCCATAACTGTTCCTCGGGACAGACAGCTTCAAAATTTATATCGTGTGTGTGTATACCCATCACCGATTTACACTATATATACATTTTACAATACACACAGTACACATATGTACATGGGTACAATGGCAATAGATGAAACGTAGAAATAGAAACAGTGTAAGCTCGAGCAGGTATACACATACACATTTACACATACATACATACAGTATGTAGACAAAAGTATGTAGGTTATGGGTTTGGATTGTTGTGGCTGGTGGATGAGAAATGTGTTAGTGTGATGGGTAGACATTCGTATAAGGGTATACACATGTACACTTGTGTATGTGATTATATATTGTATTATTGTAAGGGATGCTTCAAGTGCATGAGCCTACCTTCATAAAATAAACTAACGAAAGCGAGATGCTCTGATCCATTCTAAAGCTCACTGGCGCCGGCTCCGTTTTTTCTCAACCTCTTCAAAATACTCCAGAGGGTGTAAACACCCCAGCTGGGAAAAAAACTCTTTTCATTACCAAATCAGCTTTTTTTCTATTCGTCTTCTACTTCTTCTTCTTTTACTATACTATTTCTTATTCGTATTATCTGAAGTTCAACAACAGGCCAGCAAGTCTTTTAATACCCAACTATTTTTCTTGGAATATACTGCATAATGTACGTGTATCTGGTGTACAAACGTACACTGTACATACAGATACACAGATACACACACTACACACACAACGTGGAAAAGAAAAGGAAGAGTGAGAGAGAGAGAGAGACAGAGGCTTTCTCTCATCTTCCAAAGTCCAAACCTCAAAACTCTAGAGCTCTCAAACCCTCAACTCATATCAATTAAACATTACATAATATATAATGCGTATAAATAAATTCCCAACACGTGTACATGAACATTTGGATAAACTGGCAGTCCAACTCCATTTCCTATGAAGTAATTTAAGTGCCTACTTGTAAATTAGCCAGAAGTTTCCTTTTTAGCACTTGGTCCTCGGCTCTCTGGCTCCTCATGTCTTTCACTATTCACTACACACACAAACTCACGCACACACACATACACATTTAATATTTACTACTCACCAGTCCGAACACTCGGGCCTTTTCATTTTTAATTTAGTGTGAATTCAATTCCAAACGCACAAACTCACCTGTCCGTACACATCCGACAGATAGAAATTTTTATTCTCTACAGAAAAGCCATCTCTTTATATCCCTACAGATTATGTACGGATATAAATTTAAAATGTCCCGACTCTCTTTCTATATCTTTGTAATGACGATGATGATAATAATAATAAATTGGGGGTTCAAATAAGTATAAAAATAAAACTCTGCATTCACAACCCTCGATTTATAATACAAAAAAAATTAGTGTACATATTTGTACTTTTTTTTGCTGTATCTCTATCTCTATATCTGAACATACTTGAATTGGGTATTAATCGTAACAAGAGATGCATTCCTCTTTCTAGTTTTTACAAGGATTTTTCTCATAACTCTGTACGCAGGAGCGATCTCACATTGACTACATTTAACGTTTAACAAATTTTCCCTGCATATGCTATTAAATCAAAATGCTTCCTCGATCCACATGTACACTAAACTGTACGTCTGTGTCTGTCTGTGTGTGAGTGTGTATGTCTGTTGTGTACAGAATACAGCACATGGATAGTTGGATAGACAGACCCTCGTGTGGTTTTGGTGTGGCTTCTCCACTCATATCTCTATGTAAGAATCTGGAGCTGGAGCTATCGAGTTTTGAAACTGAGAAACTGGAAAGCAGCACACATTTGATTTACTGTTCCACAGTTCACCGGACGTCTCCACATGATTTAATAGAAATCCACTGAAGATCCAACGTACAGTATAGAGGCGAGACGAAATACACTTGCACTTGTAAATGTACCGATAGTTAAAGTTTATACACATCTTTTGTGTAATAATAATAATAAAAAAATATATGTATAAAAAACCCTCAAGACTCCAATTGTGAATTTTCAAATGCAATTCAGATGAGAGAGAGAACGAGGTGTGGATGATTGGCTTTTCACCTTTCCATTTTTTTTTTGTTCCTCCTCATTTTCCACACACGTACCTGTACGCATACATATCCCAATCTATAATTTACAATCACCCTCCCTGTCAATGAAGAAAAAAAAGATAGTCGTCGGTGAAACTATAAAAAATATATAAATTGCGTTTTCTTTTTTTTTCTTCATATTTTTCAAGTAATTGTTCTTAGTTTTTTCGAGTGTACACAAAGTATTAACAAATTTGTATAAGAGAAAATACAATGTCTTGTTGAACGAGAGAGAAAACCCCAAAAAAGTAAATCAAGAAATTAAATGGAAAAATTTACAGTATAATTGTTCCAGATGTATCCGAGAGAGTCTTTTGTAAATGAGCCTTGAGAATTTAGAATACAAACTAATGAAAACGACAAATGAAGGCGACACTTGGAAAATCTGGCTAAAATCCATGAAGAAGAACGGGGAAAGAAAAGCTAAGCAACCAACCAACCAATGTACCGTACTATCTGTGTAGTGTATCGTACCCTCGACTAGTTAAATTTGAAATTGAAATTTAAACGAACGCCAAAAGTCCGAGTCATAAAGCATCTGTGTACATAAATCGAAAATCGAGAGACGTCAACTCAACTGCCTACTTGTACTTAAAAAAAGAATTTTATTACGTTCTCTCACTTCAACTTTGTTTATTTGTTCAAATTTTTTTTTTCTCTCTCTCTCTCTCTTCTCTTTCCCTTCAATTTTTATTCCCTGCCAAAAAATGAGTCGACATTCTATCACTTTATCTATACTCTTCTTCTGCTCTTAATGTGTTTTCTTTGGAGAAAAATTATTTACTTATATGATCCTTCAGAAAACCTGCTACTCTGTCAATGACTATGTAAAATATGCATAATGGTAAAATGATACACTCACACATGTAATCATATTCTCATTTACAATCAGATATTACCCAGACTTTACAAGTTTGCACACACCGTTTTCTCTGCATAATATAAAAAAAAATGTTGAGGAGGTTTTTGCCGCAGTGACAATATATGAAGAAATGAAACTATGAAACTGAAACGTCTAAAAGGAAATCCCGCTCTCTGTCAAACCAGTATATAAATAGTCATTTATTCCATGTCAACTCTGTCCAATTCCCACTATCCATCTTTATCTATCTAAACCCTAAACAGTTCATATGCCATAGAAAATGGAGCACTACAAAATAATATTCACAAGAGTAAATTGGAAATTGAATACTGGAGCTTTACTTACGAGTTAAATAGAATGACTGATTGTGAGACTGAGGGTTAACTCATTACTTGACTTTTTCAAGAGAGAGAACACAAAATTTAACTTAATATATATCTCAAGTTATCTTTATCGTTACAGGGCTTTTCACACTTGAAATTGGAAATGTGTACAAGTAGTGTAATAAGTATACGAATATGAATACGAGCTAAAATGACAAAAGTGTAGTCAAGTAGCCACCAACTTTACAATAACTATTATTATGATACATACACTACAGAACAGATTACAAGCTCTCAATTTATTTAATGAAACACTTTCGAGTCTCGTTTCTCGAGACTGAAGTCGGGAGTTGTTAGCAATTGTTAGACGGGGTTACACATGAATGACATGAGACGCACAGATGTACAGTTAGTCAAATGTATTTCTCGTATTTTTCCCGAATACATTTTCACATCAATGTATCACTCCTTATTCCTGAACTGATGGTTATATACGTATTGGACATTTTTGAAATTAAATCGGCCGGGTAACTTGTAAATTGAGCCACAACTCCAAAACTACTAAATATGGCTATGACTATGGACATTGAAAGAAAGAGAGAGGGATACACACGGAGACATAACATATAGAATGAAAAACAAGAGCTTGAACATTTTAATAGGTCCTGGTATTTCGTTCTAGTTTCTTGTTGGTTTCAGTTTGGGTTAGTAAACGTGCTTGGGATATCTGAGAGGGAATTCTCAATTCTCAATTGTCCGTCCGCTCGTCCATCCACAAATCCACATACACACACACACACACACACACACACACACACACACAATCCTTGCATGCTTCCAAATACAAACAGGAACTATGAAGCATTGAAATTGAAATTGAACGAGGCATTTTCTTGAGCATACACACACACATACACACTCACATTGCTTGCGTACATGTAGATGTAGACAAAGTCTAATGAGTGGATAGCATGGAGAAAGCTCTCGTCATATGAATAACAACAATCCCACGTAACAACGTATATGAAAGCAGTTGAAAAGAAGGATCGATGAATAATATGATATGAGATGTATGCTCGGATATTGTTTATAACAAGATTTTCAGGCGCCACTTAATTACATGCTTCGTAATGACCATTTCGTATATTACAGGAAAACCGAGGAAGGTGGGATGGAAGGAGGTCTGTAGAGTGTAAAAAAATACAGTCCAACTTCTCTCTCTCTCTCTCTCTCTCTCTCTCTCTGTGTGTATGTATTAGGTTACCTTCTCTACCCTCTATATACTCTCTATATACTCTTCCCAGTAATGAACGTACATAAAGGAAGGAAGAAAAAAACTCGCAAGGCTGTTTGGGTTTTCTCCTTCATGCTTATATTATATATTTTGGTCTATCCAGCGTGTGTGTTTGTGTACCAAGTCTGTAAGCTTCCAACTTGTACAGTGTAAACACAACAAAACTTCTTTTTCATTCAAACCATTGACTTGATTGCATTTAACTTTCCACTATATTCGTAAGTAACATCGTAGTTTTTTTCCTCCGTACATATACTGTAAATTTTTAAGTAAATCTATTATGTGTGTTGGCAGTAAGTAGTAAGTGTATGGTGTATGTATACTATAGACTGTACTTTAGACTGGTCACTGGACAAAAAAATGAAAACTGACAGCTCTTTACTCCGATTACCATTCTTAGGATTTCACGTTAAATACTCAATGTAATGTTCACCACAACTTTTCCTCAACGAGCTGCATATTTCCTTCTAATGTTTCTGCAAAGATTCTCTCTCTCTTCTTTCTGGAATACGCTGGAAAAGAATCATGATGGCAATTGCCATCGCTATTATACAGACATTACAGCGATTAAGCATCCAGCTAAAACTTGAACTTGAATACCTCACCAACTAATCGTATGCGATACACGCATGTAGGTACATATGCCTAAAATTCTAGAGTAAGTATATATTTACATACAGTCTCCAACTTGTGCAGTTTATTTCGTCAAACATTACACATCACAATCTCGATCCCAAACCAGACTTGTAAATGAAATGAAATGTAAGGCATGTGTGTATGAGATATTAGATTGCAACCTCAAGTTACCATTTTTTTCTGTACATTAAACGAAACAACAACAACAACAGCGAAAGAGAGAGAGAGAGAGAAGTAGACTGTTCCTGTTTTGTTCCTGTCGCCTTTTTTTGTACAATTTTGTATACATCATTCGATATATACTTTGAATAAATTTTCTATGCATATTCGGTTGCACTGTCAGTGTATATTAATATTATGTAACCTCAGATCTTCAGATCTGACTGCAGACACTCTTAGATTAGAATTATAATTTGAATCTGATCTTGAAAAATGAATAGTGAAATTCAAAGTTGTTTCCCGAATACAAATGTAGCATCATCATCCTCTAGTCTAAAACAAAGTAATTTATGCATGGATTTGTGTGTGTGTGTGTATGTATGTATATATATAAATATATACACATGTAATAAAATTAATTCCTGCTCATTGCATCCCTAAACTTGCTCTGCCTCTAAACTTGGTCCAGTCCAGGCAATAAGGCCAAAGAAAAATAATACCACTTAATTCCCACAGGCGAATCATTTCGCACCTCTGGCTCAATGGCAGCATTAAACAACCTCAACACAATCATATATGTATGTATCGTACACACACATCACACATGCACCCGTCAGCAGTTTTAAATTCAAATTCTCATTCTCGCCCAGTCCTCCGCGTTCTGGTTCAGGTTCTCTCTATATACTCTATACGTTCTGACAATGATTTTTTTTTTTTGGCTTGGATTCTGACAATCTAAACGATGATGACGACGGACGTTGTAATCACCTCACGTCAAATTATACACTGAGTAACTTTGTCTGTCCTATCGATTTTATTTTATAGCCGAGGAGGGTTTCAAGACGAGAGAGAGAGAGAGAGAATTCATCCATGAGAATGAATTATGTAATGAAAAATTATCGAGCTTTGAGACATTATTAAGAATTCGGATGAGGATAGAATAGATGGAAGATGATGATGCTGATGTTGAAGTCAAATGGACAAAATTTAAATCCTGATGACGATGTATAGACAGGATGACTTGATCTGACTGTTGGAATTAAAGACTTTCCCTGTAATCCCTCCAGACATTTAAATACCGATAGCGTCAAACGTCATCTTTTCTTATTCATTATTCATCTATGCGGTTGATTTGCTGGAGATAAAGTTTGAGACAACAAAATATTTAAAATACAAAATACTACATGCCGAATTTATGCAGCCAAAGTTCCTGTAACGCCTTTCTCCATATTCTCCATGTACAGACATGAATTTGTTATTTATTTACAATTAGACGAGATAATCGGTCCTTTGACGTTTCACCCTTCACTGTCACTTGGTGAGTTACTCTCACGAAATTTATACACATAATTCTTCTATAAAGTCATCAAAGCACGTTAGACCGGAACCCCTATAGAAACAGTACTAGCCGGTCATCATCATCATCATATCATAATTTCAATGTGTTCATTTGACGTCTCACGAGAGACGTACATTTCTTCGTCTTTACCGGTTTCTTTACTTTTTGTTTCTACTACTATGTACGTATCAGCATGAGAGAGAAAATTGAATAAAAACAATATCCCCATTTGAGCAGTAAATAGTGAGTAAATACACATGAAAGGTGTCAAAACCTTCAACTTTTCACTCCCCTATTCTCTTTGTTTACAAACAATTTGAAAGTTTCCCATAAATCGTCCAAGCTTAAAAAAATATTGTACAAAATAAAAACAAAAACATAATAAATTGTAGATGATGATTAATTAACTATCATTTTATTATACATACATATCTAAAAAGTCCGACTACTAAATAAAATATGCATACTGTGTAATAAAAATGAGTATACATAATCTTTGACTGCACACCGTTCAAAGCGTTTGTATACTGATTGATATGACATGAATATAAACCATTAACACAGTTTGACAAAAAAAAAAAATCTGTAGGAAATGATGAAAAAAAACAACAAAACTTTTAAGAATTCACAGGGTGGACTGACTGACTGCGGTACGCCGTATTACATAGTAAAGGGCTACACTAGACTGTATAATTAATTAAACGTGGTTCTGAAATTCACAAGTTTTTTCTCCGTCTTGGTTTTCTTCCAAGTAAAAAAAACTGAAAGCATAGACATGCGATAACAGTTCACTTGACTACCTTCTATCATTCTCTCAATGAACATGGAACATTGTTCAAGTTCTCTCTTCTCTCTCTCTCTCTATGTACAGATACATGCATACATGGACAAAAAAGTCTGCGTGTACTGCTGACCAAGTTGAAAAGAAGATAAGTCATGAGACTCTCAAAGATATCATAATATAATGTAATAAATACATATGTGTGTGTTGACCTGGACATGGACTTGTCAATGTTAATGCTCCACTATATATATTTCTCTGTATCTGAATTATTCTTCACTCTCTCTCTCTCTCCCGGAATCTTAAATCAAAGCGTTTCTTAATTTTTTTGCACATATAGAATATACAGATATTATATTGAATATACATATACGGTCAAGGAGTAAGAATGTAGGATTTAGTCAGGAAAAAAACAGACATGAGACGAGAGATGTTTTTGCATATTAACACCAAGCTAATCAACATGGAATCATCATATAATAAATGAGCCCATGAGCAATAAAAATAATTCTATCAGAGCAAGTAAAACAACTATAAAGAAATTATGTAGACATGTAGTACAAAGGAAATAATCATGATCAGAGATAAAAGAACACACACACATTTATACACACACTCACTCATTTTTTCTCTTCAACTTTTTTGGCTTTGACTACGTAAAAGTTGAAAGTTTACAGAGTCATAGGACTGATAAATAAAAATATTATATATGTTCCTATCTTTTTATGGTAAACTGTACTGTTTGGATGTGCTTCTCTCTCTCTCTCTCTCTCTACAGCTTTGTCCCTCTGTTTTGTTATTATTATTGTATAACGTTATAGTTATAAAAGGAAGACAACTAAAATATGCATACATAGTATATGAGAAGGCTGGACATGTTCAATCTCTATGGATAAGAAACCTGTTCGTGCTTTGCTTCTTTTCTGGATTAAATTACTTAACACGCTCCAAGTAGAAACTGGCCACAAAATAGACTACCTGCCTTCACTTTATACATACAGATATACACATTTTTGGTATTGGTCCATCTTCTTCAACTTTAATTCCATCAAAGTAGGATTTACACACTGGATTTCTTGTGAATTAGAGATATTTTATTATGATATATATATGTATCTGTATATAAATATATTTGTAACACGTAGTTTATCTTTTGCCCTATTCTCTCTTGTTCTCTTTTTTCCTCGTTGTTTATGTCTCAAGTTTCAGAAAACACTCTTATTTAGGAAAAGCTATACGGTTTGAGGCAGAGAATCCGAGTCAGAGACCATCATCGTCATCATCATCATCATCATTTACCATATTTAAAGTTTCTTTTCATTTCAAATAAAATTCAAGATTGGATTGTGATTGTAGCTTGTCCACACACAACTTCCAACATCAAGTTGATGTAATACATTCTTTTCTTTTTCATTCTCTCAAAATCTGCCCATAAATATTTATATTATTATTATTAAATGTCTTTTATGTATATTTACAAAGCTCAAAACTTTACTCGTATCACAGCCGTAGCGAAATGAGCTGAAATCTGAACATAATAAATAGCTATTAAAATGACACTTGCTTGTTCGTTCTCGGTTGTACAAGTATAAATGAGCCGTATACTATTTGGGAAAACAAATACATGGTAGACAATGTAATTGATATGAGAATATAAGTGCATACATGAGCAAAACACAAGTCTGAAATTGTATACCAAACTTGATCTGTTCCTGTGAGCAGTGTTCTAACTCACACAAAGTATTCTCACACTAGCTATATAAGTTATTCATTCAAAGGTAAATGAATACTGAATGCTAGAATTTACAGTAAAAAAAAATTAACAAATTACCTCAAGTATACATTGAGCGTACAATGTACGAATTTATGCTTACTTGCATGTATGGAATCCATACTATGGATCTTTACTCGTATATTTACTACTCGAATATCTCCTTTTCATTTTGCATAAAATTTTCTCAATCCTTTTTTTTTATCTTTTATCTCCTGATTAATAGCGGTGTAGTTTCACTTAATTCTTTGTCTGCACATAATTGAATACGTAATGGACAGTGTACAATGGACAGTATTAGAAATTACAATTAGAATCGTTCTCCACATAAAGAAAACTGGTCATTTATGAGCATAAAAATGTAACATCGACAGACGGACAGAAACATTCATAAGATTTGTGATGTTGAAAGTAAATGAGTAAATTTAGCACATAGATAAAACCTCCAGTTTTCTAAATTGCTTTTAATGATTATGATGCTCTTACTTAGCATGCATTGTTGTGAACTCTTTAGAATGAATTCACCTTTTCACCTTTTCTCTGAGACTCATCATCAGAGAATTTTGTTGAATTCAAAGAACAAAAACATTTTGAAAAACTAAACGTTTTTTTACTTTTTTAAAGTTCTGTGATCATTCATTACGTTTGTCATTTGCAATTAAAATTATGACAGCTGTTTGAAATTCAATTTTACATTTCGCATGGATTTCTTCCATTGTCTCACAAGTTTTCCTGCAGAATAAATTACATTGGATGGCTGAATACTAAATTAATTTTAATAGTCATAACTAAAAACAGACTGCAAAATAAATGCATGGAAAGTCTGTTCATGTTGCCTTGTTTTTTATGTTTTCAAAGTTTTTGATCTTATCTCAGTTTTGAACACAAACATAAACAGAATATAGCGTTGGAGTTTAATGCTTTTTTTTAAAGACTCGCTCGTATAAATCGAATACCATCAAATGAACAAAGATTCTGTACAGGGCTCAATATTTAGTATTTAGTATTTCAAATTCGAATACATGTGTACACTAAATATAATGAAGAATGACTTCTGAGAAAAACGATGCCTAATTTTAAACACTCCATTAAATCATATATGTATATTTAACATAATGTTCAATGCATGTGTACGAAAGAGCCATTAGAGATTTTGTAAAAAAAAGTAAAAAATTGCTAATGTCAATGTCACACCTTCGAGCATCAAGTCGACTTTGACACACTGCTCACAGGTGACAAATGTAAGAGACTAATCATGTAATCATGTACATTAATACAAAAATACATAGATATATACATATATGTATACATTTTTTTTCCATATTTCAATAGGTATATATCCCAATGGCCAACATATCAGTGAGCAGATGAGCAGAAGCACCTCAGCAGGGCCTATCGATAACCATCTAAATCTAAAGTTTTTTTTACGAGAAAATATTAAATGTATGTAAATCCCCAGGAAGGATATTTTTTTCCTCACATATGACAAAATATATAATAATATATAAAATGTCAAATGTGAATGTTCCAAAGTTTTACTAGCTATATATGATTTGAATGAGAGAGAGAGAGAGAGAATGAAGAAGACAGGACCATTAACCAACTGTATAAACTTAACCTTTTATGAACATTTTTGGTTTGGTTTTTGGTCTTTTGGATTTTGTTTCGGGCTGGCTAAAAGGAGTCCTTTTTACACACTAACTCGACAACTCTTAAAACTCTATGTACCTATGTACATAGTATGTACTACATACAGTCTTACTTCCATAGTGTAATATAATATTTTATCGTTAGTTTGAGTTTTGGATTTGGATTTAAGTTAAAGAAAAAACCTATAAACCTGAAACTGTTTTACACCTCTATAAAAGTTGTAAGGCACATTCACACAAGTACGCATATACCTATATATATACTTTTATATCAGCTTGTTTCAAATGTCCATTTAGGTACATATACATAGTAACAAAGTTTACACTTGCTCATACATACATACTCTTATAATAATATCATATTATTATTGTATAGTGTGCGTATGAATACCCGTATATAGGATTGAAGAGACTGTGTGTTTGAGAAAGTAAAAGAAGAAAACTTTTGGAAACTTTTTTTTGGAAGTTAAAATATACGGACACTCCACCTCTCTCCTTCTCTTTCGTTCGTATACATGTACATAATACAGACACACATAAAATACAGCAGGTTTCAGAAAATACCATGACCAGGATGCCATTCCAAGGCAGGTACATATCGATAAGGCTTAAAGCCTTAAAGGTTACCTGAATTTACTATAGTAGTACAAGTACACACTTGTGTGTGTGTGTGAGTGGTTCTTTCAACCTGAGTTCCTTAGGGCAGAACAACAAAATCTAAAGAAATAATCTAGGCACGATGGTACCATCATCCTTTTGTGTACCAACATATGTACGTATATGATATACATCCACAGTCTACTGTATATGTATACAGTACGTATACCAAGTACATAAAGATGTTCAATAACCTTCGTATATATGCATGTGTAAAATATACATAATAAGTAAAAATGTGTCTTGAATGCACATTTATTTATATATACATACAACTTTTGAGTTTTGAGTCTACAATTCTACATGGAAATTTTGACATGCAATAAATCTATAGGAATGAATTTAGCTCAATATTTCCCTATTTGAAAATATATGTACCTAGTACCTATACAAACATTGCATTTTGTGGAGGATGATGGCTAATAGAAAACATTATACATACTTAATACGCTTGTACAATTAATATTCTATTTACTAAATAATCTTCTGCTGCGAGAGCGAGTGAGCAATTTTTGACCAGTTTTTTGTAAATGAAGTTAAAAACGATTCAAACAAATCAGCATCAAGTACTTATTTATATTTAGTTCTCTATTTTTTTAATTCATTTAATTAAAAATCAAATGATAAACACAGAGAATCTTTAACCTTTCAATGTTTTCAAATAAAGTTTCAAACACATACAAACTTGACGAGCCTTCGATTTGATCTTAAACTAGATTTTTCCGCATTTGACATTCCTCTAGAATTCTAGATTGTTAATGAACACGAAATCATCCCATTCCAATACAAACGTGATTGAAACTCTACACCCAATACACAATATCAAAAAGCAACTCAAAAGAATTCCAGATATTTAATTCAACTGTCGTCTGTATAGCTTTTAACTTATTTGATAAACGAAATAAATGAATAGTATTCATTGAAAACACATGCATACTTACATATTTACCAAAGAGTTCTAAGAAATCTGAATTATTTTACTATGAATCATGAATTTTAAACCTGTACACCTGTACACTCCACACACATTTTGTCGTACATGAATAAAATGAAAGGGATTTAAAAGCTTCGTCACATGTGCTAACCACTGTAAATATTTAGTATTATGTAAAACTATTAACTCATCACATAAACAAAATACCATTAAGTTTTAGTTCCCCTTTGAAAAAACAAAATAAATCAAGGACTATACTTGAAGAAAATTTAAAATTTGAATTGGAGGGAAAATAATTTTAGAAATGAATTTCATTTTACCTTTTTTTGATTTTTGAGAATCCAATCTTGCCAAAGAATTAAAGTCACACAGTATGATTCACTGAACAATAGTCACAAAATTGTATTGAATTCATAATAATAATTTTATTATTATTATTAAAAAATCTTTTCACACACAAAAAACAACACAACAAACAAAACGAAAAACACGATGGGAGTGAGAGAAGAAGAAGACAAATTCTCTTTCAAAGCTCCCTTTAGCTTTGACTCTGACTGCCTTCTGCTGATGCTGCTGCTGCTGCTAGGTTTTTTAAAAAGAAGAAAAAAGAAGTTTTATGAAGATTGGACGATACGAGCTACACACCCTCCATCTTTCAGTACTCACAATACAGTAGTCGTCACTGACTCAGTCTCCACAACCAAAACCCACAACATCCAAACACATACAAGAGTGAGAGGATACCCAAAGAGAAGAATTTGTTTTCACATATAGAATGTCAAAGCATGCTTAGAAACTTCCCCTCGTGAGGTCATACACAAGACCAATGGAAGCTTTGAAATGCTCGGTACAGTCAATGGAGAAGCCCTCCACTCGTATTGGTGGATCATCCCCCTTTCAAGAGAACTTTTTCAAAGGTACTTTGACGAGATTCATTTTACTCTGCCTCATTCTAGTACATACAGATAACTTCACAGAGAATACATATATACATATATATATATGTACTACATATGTACAATATAATAATATTTTTGTTACACATTTAAGGCCGGAGGCGAAGGTGGACTTAACATTGCCATGCATTGCATTCGATTGCCATCCCAAACTCAAACGACATTGAACAAGGCTGCTCTTTCTAGTATCTCTTTCCTCTTTCGATGATGCTATAGAATGGTATGTACCTAGTTTAGTTGTGTATAAACTACTATTTTAATTATATACAGAGAGCCAACAACAGAAAGATGCAATTATATTATGATGTCTGGATCTTATACTCACAAAGTATTTATTATAAAGGATTTTTTGGGATACACTTTTGGTATGTATGAGTTACTCTCGTAAGAGTTGTAATTGTAAAAATTGTAAATTCTACAACACAAGAGAGAGAGAGAGACAGTATCCGCAATACTGATACACATTACTATTACACATGTACCAAAGTATCAAGGTACTTTTTATTACTGTATACACATTGTTCATAAGTATGCATAAATATAGGTATGATCCCTTTTTAATTCGTTGATATATATATTATATATATATAAAATACATCTGGGGTATCCCTCTTTACTCTTTGGGATTTGCGTCTTGGTAAAAGTATAGACATTTTACCCATCAATAAGTAATAGATGAAAGTAATAGCTATCATTTAAATCCACGAGTAACTTTTTTAAAATCAATTTTTTTTCTTATCCAGTCAAAATCTGTACGTGTAAACAAAAAGTACTTTTTTGGGTTGTCTGTCCACTGATCAAAATGTGTATAAAAATCGAGTCAAAAAGAACATGCATCTGCAATCCGTTTGGCGAATGATGAAACACACAATCTTTTTGAGCGCACTCGTAATCCCTATGTTATGTTATGTATGTACCTACATAGTACAATCTGAGATTTTGTTTTGGATTCAACTCGGAGCAGAAGAAGAAGAAGGAAAAGATTTCCTACTAGAATAAAATCGATAGCAAGAGCCAAATATTGTAGCATCATCTCATAACCCAAATGGCATTCCCGAATTGAAACTTGTACAGATAATCTAATATCTAATAAGTATAGAAAGTTGAAAGTGTATGGTACATCTACAATCTACATGTATAGAGGGAAGGAAATGAAATATCTTCTTAAATATTATCTAGAATTCTAGATTCTATAGAAGAGAGTCTAACTTTTGGAAGGTTGAATGAATAGAAGAATAGAACTATTGAATTGAACAGAGTCGAATATTAAAAGAGAGAATTGCGAGTAAATAATTCTTTTAAATATAAAGTAAAGGTTTTTTTTATAACAATAAAATATGATTCACTGCTAACTGTAACTGCTATCAACTATATACTTAGTGTTTACGTGAGCCAAGAAAGCATGGAACAATCGATATGGAGCCTGCAATAATAATAGTAATCCAAGCACTCTTATCAACGTTCCATTTCCGTTTTTCCAGCAGCCAGCAAGGCTCTCTATATTCCTGGACAAACCCCTTTTTATATATTCTTGGAACTCTCTCTCTCTCTCTCTCTCTGTATTCAACAAACTCAATACAATAATACAGTAAGTATAACATGAGTTGTGTATAAGCACAAATTAATTTTTTTTGTTACTTTTCCCTGTGTAATCGTTCGGTTTTGAGTTTTTGGTGTTCTCATTCATTCCCACATTTAGCACTTAATGTGACTCGGACTTACGATTACGATTTCAGCACACGTTTCACTCCAGGTAAATCTATATGCGGTAGCTTTTTTCCCTTCAGAATTAAACTCGTAATCATATACATAATGCTGTTGTCGTTTTGTTTTGTTTTTGGGGTTTTTAGTTTTTAGCTTTCATCGTCCAGTTTCAGATGTTTTGGATTCACTCACTCCATTTTTATGCCTACATATTATTTACCGTGTGTTTATACAATGTCTATGTGTATGCACTATACAGTCGTTTTTATTTCCATGTACATACATACACAGGGATACATATTGATATATATATTATGAAAAATACGGGGGTATGAAAATTTAGGGAAAGGGGTAGATTCGTGTCAATGTGAGGTTCAATAGTAAGAACAACACACGCGGTAAATAAGTACACAGACTTGCTCCAAGCAGAAACAATTCATTTTTGGATATATATAATAATAATTTTGGGAGCATTCGGTAACGGTATAGAGATACTACACGTTAGTCAACCACACACACCGTCTACACAACCACAATCACAAACCACCAATACAAAGAGTAAGAGAAAGAAAATATTCCACATAAACATACTAGTAAATAATAAATCCTATAGTTTTTGCCTTATTTCCTATTTAGGGAAGCCAAAACGTCAAGCAGGAGCACAAGCTACCCGAGAGTACTACTGTGGTTTAATGCATAGTAATAGTAATAAATGTGTATTGGTATTGATATATATCAAAAAATTTGAATGCGTTTTAATTTTTATTATGCTGGCGTCGATAGCCTCTTAATGTAATTAATACGTTCATACATTCTACAGGAGTGCATGCATTAAAAATCATAACACGGATATCTATATTTTTCTTACATAATGACATAATGTAGGTGTAGAGTAGGGTACTTATACCCAACTGTTCCCCTGTATATGATATTCCTTTACGTTAAAACACATGGAGAGAGAGAGACAGGGAGAGAGAGAGAGAGAGAGAGAGAGAGAGAGAGAGAGAGAGAGAGAATCCTGGAATTGTGTAGAGTATAGAGTAGTATAGACTGTATAGATAATAGATATGCCTATATGATGCATGGAGAAAAAGAAAAGGAAAATGTACTAAATTACGCGAGAGTTATAATAGTCAAAGTATGTATGCTAGTTATAGGAGTTATAATACGCAATTTCCTTTCATACACGAGCTAAATTGTTTGCTATTAAGACGCCAGCGAGTCGCATAAAAAGTTGTATATAGAGAATAGAGAGACTGTGTGTGTGTAAGAAGTAAGTAATATGTATAGAGAGAGGATATAATAATGAGCTATTAAGTCCATGTGGCAATTAAATCCAACCAAGAAAAAAAAATCGAATTCCAATCCAAATTGAAAACGCCAAAGTTAAAGTTGTACATATATACACATACATATATAGTAATATATACATTTCTCTAAATACTATAGACTTCCACAGGCAGAGTCTGCCTTTGTTCATCTTGCGACAATTACTATATTGTCTATATATTATTATTATTATCAATCTTGAGAGCGTTGAGAGTTTAATGGCAGTATAAATATTTACAAAAGAACTATACTATATGATATCATCGTTGATTGAGCTGAAGGAAATGATCTGAGAGTGTGAGTGTGTGTGTGTATGTGGAGTCAATTAACTCGTCAAGTGTATGTAGTTGATTTTTTTTAGATCGTCCATACATAGCGTTAAGAGTTACTCAATGTATGTTAACATAAAAGTCAATATCGACGCTTGTATAGAACAACTGAAGAACCATGTGGGTCTGTTCAATTTCCTTGATGACATTCTCAAGTGTCTCTTTATCATTTCATTGTTCATTAGCAAATTATGAGCTGAAAAAACAAAGGGCTTAATTGTGCCTTCTACAAGGACCATTAACTAATAATGGAGTGTATATTTGATTGATCTTATTGAATGAACCCAGTACACTCAATTCAATTCAGTTCAATTCGACAGTTGACAGTTTGACAGCCCATTTTGTATTTATATGTAAGTTCCGAGAAATGTTCCCGGAAGTTTTCCATTATGCTTCTTTGTATAGTGCGGGTGCGGAATAGTGCCTTTTATATTGTACTATTGTTATTGTACACGTCCAGAGACAAAAGGCATTGACGAATGAAATCATTATGCTAGAGTGAAAATTAATTCTGATGGGGCCAATATGCCCGAGAAAATTTTGTAAATTATAAATGATAAATCTTGACACATCATTTCGAATGAAATGATATTGTATAGAAAGTATAGATTATTCGCTGCTGGTGACCACACAGAGTCTCCTCATATTTAATTAATTCCATGTTCCGTCTCATATTACCATGTATATAATATAAGCTTTCATGTTCTTCCTTTTGCCCCAATAGACGACGACGGTGACTCCAGGACAAGAGTTCAGTTCATGCTCAGTTCATGATCACACATTGTCAATGTGTGGTTGTTTTGTTCT
Source organism: Gisinianus flammeolus (assembly GCA_034699125.1). Taxonomy (NCBI): domain Eukaryota; kingdom Metazoa; phylum Arthropoda; class Collembola; order Symphypleona; family Katiannidae; genus Gisinianus; species Gisinianus flammeolus. The sequence goes on along the minus strand of JAIUND010001354.1, from coordinate 10,026 downwards.
CGATAGAAACATGCCGTCAACTCGTTTAAGAAGGTACGCATACACACAATACACATACTTAACCATATATACATGATGGAAACAGAAACAGAAACAGGGACACAGGTAGTACACTACACTACAGGTACAGAGGACACGCTGGAACTTAATACGGCCAACAAGGACAAACAAAGAAGAACCAAAATCCTACAATTGATGGATTGACTAACTACTCTTGTAGCCATTAACTTTGAATAGCATATGTATGTACAATAATGTACATACTACTTATATTTCTACCATAAACGTGGAATGAAGGTTCATATTTTCATATTATTGTTAGGGCTCTGCGTATGTAGTAGTATGTACCGAAGTGCTCTGTTTGAAAAATGCTCCATTGTATAGGGAAGAAGGAAGGGTTAAAAGTGGAGATGCGTACGTATATAAGTACATTCAGTACATTCACAATTACAATGTACGTCTACGTACATCATTTGAATAGAAAATGTTTATTTTTTATTCGGCAGTTTAGTACTTTGGCTGGGCTGCAACTATACAAGTATCATGAAATCATGAATCATATGTAGATTTGAGACGTTGGGATTGTAGTTGTAGAGTGTCGACTGTGTGATGTCATTTGAATTTTGATGATGACGCTTCTTTTAATTTTTTTTACTACCCTGTTTGTTTATGCGAGTGTGTAAATTTACTCGTACATGTGTAAGTTTTAAAATACCTAGAGAAAGAGATTAAAACGACTGCTGATTCTAGATTTTTTTTAATACTTGTCTATATGATTTTGAGATTCACGGACTGACTTTTATATTTTGTAGTACTGGTTTTATCTTCATTTATTGGTTAGTTTAATGGTCTAAACACTGCTGCTGCTCTTTAGCTCTTTTGCAATAAAGTTTATAATAATTGATAATGGAGGGAAAGAGAGAGAGAGAGAGAGAGAGAGAGTAAACATGACTTTTTCTTGTTTACTACTTTTTTTTAATTTGCTTCCAACTCCAAGTACGTAGGTATATGTATGTTTTAAGTTGAATCTAGAATCTTTTATTGAGGTTTCCTTAACAAATATGTGAAAGAAACTGAATATTATTAATTTGTGTTTTCCTTTCTCATGAAACTAAATTTTCTTCCAGCTACAAACGAGTCCAAACTGTAAATTGAAACAAGAAATAAAGATATTATTACAATTTGATTATTTGTAGTGGAAGCAAATTAGAAATTGAGAGGATCAAGGTGATGAACTGGTTTTTTTTTGTGTTTGTGTCAGCAAGAGTAATATTAAAATTGTGAATTTGAACCTGCCGATGTACATACATATGTAGTAAAAACAAAATCAGCTTTTTTTCTCTACTAATAAAATTAGATACTGTAATCTGATATAAATTTTACGCATCATCTCGTTTGATTCTTCATGCTCGACTTTTCCCCTCGCAATGTTATGTTTGTCTATAAAGAACGAGATTCAGTGATCAGTTTTAACATTGAAGCTTTTGTGTTCATTCCATAGTCTAAACATTTTTTTGTACATCGTAAGTCTATGAATTTGTTTTATACATATGGATGGATGAAAGCTAAATCTCAAATCTCCTGTTATAACTTTCACCAATGGAAAAATACAGTCTTGATTCAGCTAGCTACTGTGATTCTACATGTAGTTCCGTTTTATTTCAGTGTCTTTCTCGTATTTCACTTTATGTGTAGATAGTAAACAAATTTGAGGTTCGAGGAATATAGGCGGTCAAAAAAAACGGTGCACTTGTGCGATAAAAGTATAAATATGTGAGTAGTAAAACATTTTTTCGACCGTTGTTATTTAACCGCAACAAGAAAAAAAAACGGATGCAAACTGTGTCTGCTTGTAAACAAAGTTTAAAGTGATATAAAGTTTTAGTACTCTCTTGTTGTAAAAGTCGTAACTTAGAAAAGTACTAATGCCGAATAGTAATATGTCTGTCTAATTACGCACGATTACAATTTGAATTGGCAAAAGTTGCTTTGTGTGTGTGTGTGTACACACTCCATAATAATTCCATATACACATTTGTACACTGTGTAAAAAATACAGTAATTTTTTAAGCGATCCTCGGCGCCAGTCTTATCATGGCTCCGACACCACTAAACCTAATTCTGCACTTGAGTTCCTGATTGATTGATGGAGTTGGATTTTTTTCAAGTGTTTCAAATACAATAATTTTTTAGCCCTTGTACAACCAATCTCCTCTCCTCCGCATACATACTCCATAACTCCATATTTTTTGGCTCATAGAGAAATAATAATAATTAATAATGACAACAGTCTCTGTCCCTTATGCGCTTATGGCATGGTGATATAATTGATATTGCCTTGTAATTGTAGCAGGTAAGCAGGTAGCCTTGTTACAATGAAATTGAGTAAAATATATACGATTCCGTTTAATCTTTTACAACTTACAACACATATTTGATGCGTGTACAAATAAAAAATTTATTACCAAGATATTTCTTGTCTATAACCTGTCTCTTCCAGATTACAGATTATACTCATGTGTAAACGAAAAAATACACACTAATATTCATACATTAACATTATTAAATGGAATTGAAAAAAATATATAGATGCATACAAGTTAATGTAAGCAGTTGGAAGAATTAAAAATATATATAATATTATTTACATGGGCGATACACTGTATACGCGTTTTATTTATTTATTGTAAGGTATATGGCATGTCTGAGTCTCGTCGTAGTCTAAAAATTATTGGTAGTTGTATTATTACAGTTTTCCTTGGATTTGATTGGATATTTTTTTTCTCCTGATGACTATATATACTTACGTGAACTGTGTGTAGTTGCGTTAAAGCTGAGTTTGCTCCACGTCGTCATTATTGACATTATTAACAACGACAACATTAACTCCTGTTGTTGAAATGATGGGAACAGATTTAGTTGTCTCATCAATTTGATCCCCACGACAAAATCCGAGATTATCCAGTCCGCTACCCGATGTGGATTGACTGGCTTTCATTTTTATGATTTCTCTGCTCTCTTGACTCGCCGAAGTAATACAGACTCCACAGCACGTTTGTCGAGCCAAATCCAGACCTTTCTGGACGATCCTGTCATATGGCTCGAGACTGTGGAGTGCAAGAGGTAAAAAGTTCCAATCTCTGTATACCACTGGTAGTCGCTCCGGAGCATATTCTTGCATTAAATTCAAAAATGTTGCCATCAGGAAAATCACACCACACACTGATGAAACCACGTAGAATGCAATGGCTCCAATGAGAGAAAGAGAGAAAACGATCAAAGGTAGAAGGACGAATGCGAAAATTAAGTAAAAAATTGCGAACCTGTAAAGAGAAATATAGATAATAGTTCATTATTCATTCTACTGTATAAAAAACGAAATTCGAGCGTTGAAACTTCAATTTAAAAAAACTCACCAACGGTATTTAGCCGTCACTCGACCTAAAGCTCTGGCCATTCGGATGGGTAATCGAGTACAAGGTATCGGGTAGAACATTAAAATTCCCGTCAAATTAAATAGCATATGACATAAGGCAAGCTGAATGGAATAACGGAGATTTGGACCTTCCGCAGTCAATGCCGCAAGCATCGCAGTTGTTGTAGTCCCTAAAGATGTGAATGAAATAATGTACAATGAAATCCGCATTACAACTCACAAAGTAATAGCTAATAGGTAACAATTTCTCACATGAGTAATTGTTTACAAAATGTGTTCGAACCTAAATTAGATCCGAGTGTAAGAGGATAGGCACGCTCTAAGGAGATCATTCCTATAGCTATCAGCGGCGTCATCGCCGAAGTAAAAACTGAACTAGATTGAACTAAAATAGTCATGAGCGCTCCAACGAGAAGAGCAATGTAACCGGTAATCCAAGGAACATATGGAACGTTTGTATTCACAGCTTTTTGCACGGCTATTGCCAGTTTTCCTAAAAAAATAAAATTCGTTGTCATATTCATCATTCGATTCCATCCTCAGTAAATGAATCTGACCCCCAAATAACAAGATTCATTGAATACCTTTGAGCAAAGTGGAAAGAACCTTCACAAGGCAAATGAGGCATCCACAAAGAACGGTTAATGATAGACATAAGAGTACAATGCCAGCTGTAGTATCCGATATATCAACTAAATTGAAGAGGAATTTACCTATGATTGACAAATTATATATTTGACATTAACTCTCCTTGGAAATTATAGGATATCAAGAAAAATTTAGTTGAGTCCGCAAAATCTACTTTGTACTTGTAAACATAAATATATATAGGACTCGTGACATTTTATAATCCCAGTTCTTAGTGGTTAATGTTGACAACGTACATTTTGTGCCTTCAGCCTCATCAATGGGTGCTGGTGATAATATTTCACTTGAATCCGGAATGCTCGCATTAACCAGCTCAATTGTTTTATTACACCATTTTTTGAGTAGTGAAGAATTTGTGTACTCTGAATCTCCAGTCGACCAGCCAATAATCGTATTTTTATCGATCTGCAACAGCAGCAGAAAGAAACAACAAAAATATTATACACACTTGTATGTCAACACATCATAATATGTATATCCATTTTAGAGTATTCAGTACTACATTGGAAAATTCATCGTCCGTTTATTATACAGATACTATATTCGCTATAGGATTGTGAATTCTGAATTGCAAGTACTTACTCCACTGTCACGTAATTTTATTGATGTTTACATTTGAATATAGCTCTACAGTCAACTAACACCTAAATAGGCATATATGTACGTCTACATTGTATTCGTGTTGGCTATTAAACACGAGTGCCTCCACAATTTACAATATTTTTAGCATTTAATCCCACTGCGTAATATTGACAAAATAGTATTATGACAGTTTGAAATCATTTCATCAACATAAACATTTTTGCAAACGATATAGTATTATAAACTATACTGCTCAATTTCTTGATTACTATATTTGTTTTTATGTCAGTCATATATAATTGACAAAAGATTTTCATTTTGTAATCAATAGAGATTCCTGACAATTTTTAGTCGATGTATCATTATTATTCATTATGCAGGCAATAAAATTCAAAGCAGGCTCGTAAAAATAAATTAAAGATCTCCTGTACTTATATACTCCCAATCGTAAACAAAGATTTCCAATGTATTTTCAATTGGTTTTTGTAAGTATTTTGTATTTGGTTACCAAGAAAGTTATGTCCATTTGTCTGCGACAGTCTGCGTACATCACATAACATTACATTTTTCAAAAATACCTAAATCAATGAGAAGTCAGCAGTGTTTGTTTATCTTATATACACTCTACCAGGAATATGGATTTTTGGGCAAAAATAAATAAAATGATGTTTTAAATGTATTGATTTAGACTCTATAGAGTTCTATTTCGTCCGCACCTGAACAATCAAAGACGTGAATGGTTTGGTCAAGAGCGATAAGGCTTGTATGTCGGCACCTTTCCGGGAAGTCAAATCAAATTTGTCCAAGATGGCCGTCGTTGTCACTTCCAAATAAGCTATAATACATTTTGAATCGTCAAAAATGATGAGATAAAAAAAATAGTGACACAAAAATGAAAATTACACGCACGAAACTCGTATAGATACTTAGATTGGTTATAATCATAATAGATTTCATGTATACAGAGAGTTGAGTTTTCAATCGACAGTCAGGACTTCATTATATTATATTCATGTTCACTATACTTTTCAACTATTGAGTGACTATTGACAGTCTCACGCATATACCGTATCTGACATTCGAGACTATATAATGTCCACATAATTTCAAATGAAATTCTGAATAATATGATGCTTGAAAACTCATTGAAGCTCAACTGAATTCCTTTGATAAATTCCAATCTAATAAACAAACTCTGCATCATCAAAAGACAAAGACAGATGAAAGCAAACGACATAGTATAAAAATGCTTTGAACATTTCTATTCTATTACGACCATCAAACATTTTATATTTAAACATGACACAAATAACAAAATTATAATTCATCGTGAGATTCTTTGCGTATGAGTTTGTTCTTTGATGTTACAAATGTAAGTATATACATATATTGAATGAATCTATTTATAAGTTTTTGATTTGCTTACATGTCATCTGTTCCACGAGTAGAAGAGAACCTGCAAAGATTAACAATTTTTTGAGATTATATTATAGGAAGTCTTAAAAGCTCATGAACAATTGTAAACAAATGTAAAAATTACTTACTGACAGTTAAAAGATTGAAGCAGTCATGAAGCACACTACCGGCAAAAGCTCTCTCAAAATCCTCTCGATTCGACATGTGCGTAAGAGCGACAATCTAATGAAAAAAGTTGAAAAAGTTATAATTTCAACAATTTGTATGGTTTGATTAAAATCTCCAATCAAATAATGAAGTGATTCCTGGAAATATTTTTGAGAGCAATCATGAAATCAGTAATTTCAAATTACCGTGTTTGTGACGGATGTACCTAAAGAAAAGTATTCATAAATGTGGATATTAATTTCAGTTCATTTTGATCTTGTTTTTAATATAATCAAATGACAAAAGTATTGTATTACAAAAATGGATTTACTAACCAATATTCGCCCCCATGATGATTCTGGAAAGAGAAAAAAAGTTAATTTCATTTTAGTTCAATTAATCTCGTCATAAATTACAGTAAGTAAGTATAAACTGTGTAAAGGTACACTGTACAAAAGGTTCAAGAATATTTCTAGTTAATATTGATTAGTCAAGTGTGTATACTTCAACAAAAAAATGCTTACGGAATAGCAGTCTTCACGGTGAATACTGTAAAATAAAATTAGAACAGTGTTCATTAACTTTTGTTTTTATCTCCACAGTTCAACTTTTTCATGATATTACTTGGTGGAAAAGTTTCCGTCCTAAAGCTTTCTTTATAATTTCTTTCGTAAAATCAATTTCAGTTCTGAAGTTTCGTAAACTTTTTATCACAGCATGATTTCAAACACGTGTCTATTTTATGTGTCCATGATTTTCACGTTCCAAGTTTTCCGAGCATATACGAATAATTACATTATGGTACGCAATTACTCCAAGTTACTGGAAAAGGAGGAGAGACGAGGCGTCAATTCAAAGGTTTTTCAATGCTCGACATATGATTTAAATCAATGTATTTTATATAATTTGCTCAATTAAAAATGAAGAAAAGGTACAATATAGTTGAAACAAAAAGACAAAGAATGAAAGGGGAAAAAAATACTGGGGGTATTTTTGTACCTTACCATACATTGTAGAGTTACTTGTGCTTAGTAATTAACTAATTAATAGTAGGTATATATATATCCCACAAATCAATCAATAAGATGATAAAAATATGAAATAATGACTTACATCCAGAACTAACAAGGCTCACTACGATGCTCGTACTTGTGCTTGAACTTTGAACAGCAACCGTAACTAATATCCCACACATGACTCCGACAATAGGATTGCCTAATAGCTTCTCTTGTTGGAATACTTCCCCTATATTAATAGTATTTAATAGTATTTAAGTAAAAGTTATTAATAATTCTTGGAATCGTATTGTACATGTTAATTGGTCATAGTTTCTTTATATCCTTATTGTGCAATTGATAAAAAATAGTGAATTACCTGCTGCTTTTCCAGCTATAAGTCTAAACGAATTGCTTAAAGTGTCAAGGGAGCACACGAAGAAGTATAAAAGAGTCAAAATAGCTACCAATTTAAATATAACCGTTGTATAACCGGTTGGTTTTTCACCTTGATCCCCTATTTAGAAAACAATTCAAATCAAGAATCAATTACTGAAAATCATCCCTGATAAATATAATGCAAGGTTTTCTTTTGTTTTTTCTTATAATATGTAATATAATAATATTATATTACCTGCTGCTGCAAATTCAATGGTGGGAGATGAATCCGTTGGAGAGTAAATCTCAGTTCGAACAGTTCCATTGTTCACATTGTTACCAGTTGAAATTATCACAGATTGTAATTTATCAGTTTTCTTTTCCTTTTTCCGATTTGTAACAGCTCCATTTTCTCCTTGCTTCTCATTCTGAGCCTCTGAGCTTCCAGCACTCATTTTGATTGATGCACCAAAAGTGGAAAAAAAAACTTTGCTATTTTGTTTTGATTGTATTAATATAAGTAGATAAAATATGTGCGTATTGTTGTTTAGTACTGTTTACAAAACGAGTACTTAGAACTAAAATTTTAATTCAAGCTATACATAAATAGAGTACGATGATGATAAATATTGTTATTGTATAGCACTTTTTTTGCGAGTTTTTGCCGTTTAATTATTGAATCTGGAATTTTGCTGATCGTTGAAGCAAGATTCTTGATTGTACTTTCTCACTCTAGCTTTTTTAAGATTAAATATGTCTTTCGTGTATATTATCACAGTTTTTAATACTAAGTTGATATTGAATTTAACTATGTTAACGTCATTATTATTTACTGGGAAATCGTATTATAAACTAAGTATATGTACAGTTTCGCGATCCACGTGAGAATTGTTAATTGTTTTTTTGATTTGATTGGAGATTGAGATTTGGAAATACTGAATATTTTTCGAGGTTGATAAACCCAACAGCAGAATTCCACTTATCTTTACTTATGTAAGGTGGAATGAAAAAAGCATAGGACTTAAAAACAAAAAAGCAAGATCATCCGTCAGTGTCTTTTTTTATGTGACATAAAAAAACAGGAAGAAGAGTAAAACGAAAGAGGTTTTTTAGAGTTGACATGAAAATTTTTCAAGATTTCAAAGCCACACTGACTTTTGCTTCAGTCAATGTTGTTGTTGTTGCACATTGGCAAAAAGCAAGTTTTCGTTTTATCTTTGAATTCTTTGATGAATAAAGAAGCAGTGCTATTTAAATTTTAAAAGATATCTTCACACTGCGACGCTCCACGTTCGTTGAAATAATAAGTGATTACTTTTAAATTTTGTTGTTTTGATATTATAATTTATAAATATTGTTGTAGGTATATGTTTATTGTTATGCGGCACATGTCTGAGTAATGACTGGAAGAAATAGCAGGAAAACTTTTGTTACATATATTTATTATTTATCATTATTCTTAAATGGTGTAAATCCACACACAATTTTGATTCAATACTGGTTTCCAAGTCTTGATGTTTCGTCTTTTTATATGGTAATATAGTTTTTCCAATTTTATTATTAGTGTGTTATTAGTTTTAATTTTGATTTGATTAATATTCACAGGTCAGCTTTTTAGGATCACATTTGATAGCACAAATACAGATTGAGGTATAACTGATCAAGTATATTATATATTTTTTACGAACGTGTCAACACTATGATTCCATGTAAAAAAATATGTTTAGTTAAGTAGGTATGTACATTCTTTGATATAGTATTTTACTCTCATTCTCTAACAAGACACTTTTTCCAATCCGTACAATTCTCACACACACTTTTGGAACGTTTCACCTGTCAAAGCTGTCTCAATATAATTCCCTTGAGATTTTATTAAATTCCACGAATCGCACTTTGCACCGTACGATGTAAACAAGATGAAAGTGAGGAATATATATGTAGTATTATATATCAATCAATATTTTTCCAAACAGTATCAAAATCATAGCAAGTCAATGAATGAATGAATGACTTTGTTGCCTCTTCTGTAACTGTAACTGTGAAGTTATTTCAATGACACCGACAAGATTCTGAATCCCATATTTTCCCCTTTGTTTGTGTGGGAAGAAACTGTAAAAAAAGGAAACAAATTAGTACAAAATTCATTCTCAGGCACGCAGCATCATCACTGATCACAATAGCTACAATTCTAATATTAATTCACAGTTCATTGTCTTCACAATAAAAATATAATCTGTTCATTTCTACACACTGATATCCTCACTATGGACAAATATATCTGTGCATCCTCAAATTAACAGTACAAAGCTTTAGTTTTAGTCAGTGCACAGAGAAACAATGAAGAGAGAATATACTGTCGGATTAAAAATAATTGAGCCTTTCTCTCTCCTTCGTAGCTCCTCCCACTCAATGTATTTGAAATGG